>SNQJ01S0038040.1:58350-78108 GCA_010110895.2 Picea sitchensis | reverse complement strand
TGGTCCCAGACCACATACCCCAGGAGTGCACTGGGGGCCCTAGATCTGTCTAGGGTCTTAGCCATCCTCCAGGAGAATGGCTCTCGCTGCTGCATGTAAATTTAACAGTGACAGTGATAGGTTATTCCCAGTTACGCCAATTCTGTAACCACTTGCCTTGGGCTTTTGGGCAAGTACAAATTGTGCGATAGCAGGGCTCACACACATCCTCTAGTGCTTTGCCACTAGGGACAAGTCAACCACAAGGGACATCACTCTCAAACAGATCAACTCAACTAAATCCACAGGAGTACGAATTGGAGAGCCATCTCAAGTCAACTCAACTAAGTCCATAGGAGTACGGCAGGAGACCATCTCAAGTCATCTCAACTCAGTCCAGAGGAGCACGACAAGAGACCAACACAAGTCATCTCAACTCAGTCTAGAGGAGTACGACTCACCTATCACATAGGTGTTCTCTCAGATCATCTCAACTCAGTCTAGAGGAGTACGATCTAGAGAATGTCTCATGAAGATGCAATCATCAACAAATGGGAGGTCCATCAGATGGATGTTAAATCTGCCTTCTTGCATGGGGATTTGCAAGACGAAATTTAAATGGAACAATCTCTTGGCTATGTTGAGAATGACTCCAACCTTTTTTGCTGCCTTAAGAAACCTCTCTATGGTCTTAAGCAAGCTGCTTGGGCTTGATATGCTAAAATGGATAGCTTTCTTCTTGTCACCGACTTTTCTAGATGTCATTTTGACCCCAATGTCCATACCAAGAATGTAGGAAACCATCTCATAATACTTGCTCTTTATATAGATGACCTTATTGTCATTGGTAGTGACACCAAACTTTTAAACCATGTGAAATCCAACGTTAAAAAGAAATTTGAAATGATATACTTAGGTGATTTGCATTATTTCCTTGGCCTCCAAGTATTGCAAACCATGGAAGGAATTTCCCTTTCCCAGTCTAAGTAAGAATGTGACCTTCTTCGTCGCTTTCATATGGAGTTAAACTTGCTACCACTTGTACTACACCCGAAGTAAATGCCACTTTGTATAATTAGTTAGTTGGTAGCCTTTTGTATTTGACTCATACCGTCCTCATATTTCTTTCGTTGTTGTTCTTGTTGCCCTGTATATGCAAACATCCCATGAGAGCCATTGAAAAGAAACAAAAAGGATACTTCAATATGTTCGGGGTATAATTCGGGTTGGGATACATGGATGTTGGTTGGTTTCATGGATGTCAGTTGGTTTGGTGACCCCAATGATCGAATGTCTACTATAGGACATGTTTTCAGTCCTAGTTTCAGATCTGTCACTTGGGCTTGTAGGTAGCAACGAGCTCTTGCTCTTCCTTCAGTAGAAGCAAAGTATCGAGCAACAATTAATGCAAGTCAAGAAGCCTTGTGGCTTCAATAGAGCATTTTAGAGTTTGGATTCGAGCAAAAACATCCAACCACACTTTGGTGTGACAATTAGAGTGCCGTCACATTCGCTAAAGATCCAATTCAACATCAGTGCAACAAACACATGGAGCTACACATGCGCTTCATCGGAAAGCTCATTCATGATTGCGTTCTCAAAGTGCTCTTTTGCCCTACAGATGATCAAGTCGCAAACATTTTCACAGAGTCTCTTACAGAAGCGAAGTTTTTGAAACTTCGATCTATGTTAGGAGTTCAAGAAGTTATCATTAAGGGGGGATATGCTCAAATGCCTCCTTCTTTCTCCTATTGTGTCACCTTTATAAATCCTTCAATCTTATTCCAAGTTTTTCTTAAGGGGGGATGTTAGGATATTTAGACACTTAGGAGTTAGTTAGGATCAACTTGGTCTAATGTGTCTTTAGGTAAAGTGTGTTTCTTTAGTATGTATTATTAGTTATGTAATCCGATGGTTAAGATATGTTCTGGACATAAAGTAATCCAACGGTTCATATTCTCCTCGATATTAATGGCTATAATGATCCGTGGCCTGACACCCGATTGGTCCATTATCTCTATTTAAAGAGCATGGAGGGTCATTTGTTGAAGATCAATTACGAGAAACTCTTATGTACATTATTTTTCTTTTGCATTAATATATTACCTCAAGTGGCTGCATTGGCTAGGGCTACGGACTATTTCTCTCTTTGAGGGTTTTAACCATGTAAAACATTGGTGTATCGATCTTTGATTTGGTTGTGTGAGTGGTTGCTTAAGGTGTTCATCCTATGTGGAAATACCTTGTTTTTTCAAACATCTTGTTTAGAACGCAGTGAAGTAGACCTATGCACCAAGGCTTACAATGGAGAGTTCTTTAGAACTTGAACCCTCCTGAACATATCCATGCACAAAGGTGGAGCAACAAGAGACTATGCACAAATGGTCAAAGCAAGTTTCCCAAAAGACATTGTCAAGAATAGACTCCAAAACCATGCAATTTGAACCGTGGAAGCTACAAACTTAAACACTTCCAAATCATGCAACAAGAGTAGCAACCATAGTCAAATTCAGAGCTATCAAGAAGAGTACAAATTGAAAACCAATTAAGCTTAGCTTTCTTTACTCAAAGAGCCTTTCAGTTGCTCGACGTGAATAAAAAAGCAATTCTTTGGTTCATCACTGGTCTGAGCAGTTCCTAGGCCTTCCCTCCTTTGACTTCCCTTCATTGTGTCATCATTAAACAAATCTATCGATTTTTGTTGACTAGTTGAAACTATCAATGTGTTCTCAACAACATCAAGCTAATTTTATACATCCCAACAAACTCAACGACATTCCCCCTTAAGCATAGGTTGAGGGATCACAACAATGGATAAGGTTCACACATAAGACCTCAAATTAACATTGTAAAACATGCCAATAATGCCAACAACATTGTTTCAACAAAACAATCCAATAGAAATTGCGACAATAATCAATCAATTGATAGGAATAAAGAGGAGAACTGTATGAGTGTATAGTGGATGATACACATTTATATGAAGTCCTCAAGCACATGTTCAAAAACTGCCATGACCAATCATCAGTGCAACCACAATCAATCCCAATAGTAGGCATTCATCTAGAATTCTGCCTCTTATGCCTCTTCTAGAAAGATTTGTAAGCATCACTGCCACCATACCAAGAATTTCGACTCTTGCATGAACTCCTATCTCTATGATGAGGATGTCAATATGGAAAAGAGTCCTATTCCTGTTGAATAGAAGGTGCAAGACGTGGTTCTTGCATATCAACAAAACTGTTAGTTGTTTCCAACTCGGACATACTGTCATCAACCAAATCATTAGTTGGTGGACGTTGTATTCTCTGCAACTTAGTAGAATGAACTTCAATAACAAACAATCAAAACAATAATGGGTACATGATAACCTTCCTACAAATCAATGGTAGAATGACATTTATTTGGCAAAGGAGTCTCACCATATCTTAGTCCTTCTCTAAAGGGTCTCATCTTAGGTTCTGTTGGAACAACAATAGCTTGCCCACTCTTCCTAAGTCCTCTTGTATATCCCATTTGGAACATCCACCGAAACCCAATACCACTAGCATGTTTCTCAAATTTAGGGGAAACTATTTCATTGGTAGCCAACAAAGCATGAGTAATGTCAAGATTGCCCTTCTTATGTATACAAGAATTACTACGACCAGAAATATCATCAAAGGTATCATCGGAAGCATCATCATCATCATCATCAATACGTTGTTGAGAAAGACATTTAACTTTTTCTTCCAAAGCATCAAGTAATTCTTTCTTATTACTATAGTCATTCATGAGATCTTGACAAAGCTCTTCATTGAGTTCGTCAAGGTAATTTATATGCATTGTCGAGCTCTCAACAAGGGCAAAACACTTCTTAAAAGAAAATCTTTCTAACTTACTAACACAGTCTTTTAAATTACTTTCAATAATTCTTAACTTGGTGACTTCTTGAGTAAGGCCCTGGTTGAGGTCACATGAGTCCTTGATTGTCTTGTCCTTCTCATGCACCCGAGAGAGGAAGATCATATTTCGTCTTCAATTTCTAATTTTTGTCAATGACACCCATGGTACTTTGAAATTGTCAATAAAATGAACAAAATGCGAAGAGTGTGAGCCCGCCTTGCGAAACACTTGTTAAAAATATCTTAGGGACTAAATCAATGTCCCCCCTTCAAACAAATACTCAAAATTTAATACTACACATATATGATGCTTCCTCTTCAAAATACATAGAGGTCATAAATCATATAATAATGCGCTCACTTCAAAAGACATTACATTTGTAAGCTTTAAGAAGCATATGCCATTATTTTAATAAATACAACATCACCATCATAAAACATATAATAATGTGCTCACTTCAAAATACATTTGTAAGCTTTAAGAAGAAAATGTCATTATTTTAATAAATACATGATCACCATAAACCATGCACCACACCACACGATGCCTTCACAAAAACCAAATCGACTTGTTTCACCTCCTCAGACGGTAACCTTGATGTACTATACTGCGTGGATTCTTCTTCTCTAATCTCTATGCATGTAACAACCCAATTGATTTTTATTGATCATAGTTTGTTAAGTTAAATTAATTAATTATTAAAGTAAATACAATGAATCTTTTTACTATTTTATTATTTATGGTAGGCGAGGGAATTAATGAGGGGATAAGGCAGTTGGGGAATTGAATGAGGGAGAGGGATTCGAGAGAGGAGGATAAGGAAGAGGGGAGAGGACTTGGAAGGGGGTCTTTTCTTTTGGGGGGAATTTTGGAAGAAGGAAGGAGGAATTCTGGAAGAGAGGGGGAAGAAGGAGGAGATTGGAGGACATAGATTGTTTTGGGGGGACTTTTACAGGGGCACTGTTGTTGCTGGGAATTTTGGGCTCGAGGGCCTGGAAATCGCAAGGATTCTTGGAGCTAGGGAGCCGTAGAGGTTGTTCCTAGTTGGCTAGGAGGTAAATATTCAGTTTTGGGTAGTTTGGGCAGGAACAAGGGGAAACGAGCAAGGGGCTAAATCAACCAGAACCTGCAGGTCAAGGTATGTATTTTACTAGCTGAACTGTTGTATTTATGTTGTTGTCATTATGCTATCTATTTACCAATTTATTCCTGGTATAAAGAAAATCCCGAATTAAATTGCAGTCATTACAGCGAGAGATAATTATTTTGAGTCTCTGGAAAAAAAAGGCCTTACAAATGCTATTAGAGTTCTGTTTCAAAACTAAAACCTAGGGCTTATCCACCTACAACCTTGTAAAACACAACCTGAACTCTTGGACATGCAACTACCCTTTATTTACAACCCTTAAATAAACTGGAAATAACCCATAAATGACCCTGGAACCCTAAGGAAACTACCCAGAAAAGTATTGGAGAAGAGGGTGAGTGCAACAGGGAAAAGACCCTGCCACACCTCTTCCAGTCCCATGTCCACATTTTCCTTGTTCCACTGTTCCAACCCCTGTACCTGTAAGCATCCTCACTTGCAAAAGAACAGGAGGAAATAATTATAAGGGTCAGATGCAAACAAAAAAAATAGAAAATAGGTGTATATATGAATATTAAAAGAAAAATTATGGTCTTTGTATCCAAACCCCAAGTCGCAACCAATCTCCAATGTCAAGGCATCACCGAGACTAAGTCTTGAGGTAACACCAAACACCAAGTCCGAAGATATGCACCAAGCACCAAGTAGCGCACACATATGAAACGCCAAGGAAACCCCACAAGTTGCATTATGTGCTCAATGTGTTATATTTGAGCTCGAGCCCAAGTGTGAGGCGTCGAGGGAGAGAAACACACAAGTTTCGAGCCAAGTGCCAAAGCCCGAGCTCAAGACCAAGCACCAAACCATTGAAGGGAGGGGCCACAAAGGGAATTCTTTGCTCAGCCGAGGGAAAGAGCCCACAAGCCATAACGAAGCCAACACACAAGTCCAGAGACCAAGCGCTAAGCCAAGCCACCGAGGAGAGGAGTGTAAGTGCACTGCACGTCTTGTCATAAGCCAAGCACTCGAGAGCCATACACCCGAGAGCCATACAAGTCACATGCCTAATCAGACATCCAAGCTAGCGCTCAGGCTGAGACTAAGCACCAAGGAGAACGCAAAGCGAAGAGCTCACAAGCCCATTAGCTCAAGCTCACGCACAAGCCACATGCTGAGTCTCATTGCACAAGGCGCAAAGGGAAGAGCTCACGGGCCCATTAGCTCAAGCTCACGCACAAGCCGCAGGTTGATTGCCATTGCACAAGGCGCAAAGGGAAGGGCTCACGACCCTGTTGGTGGAGGCTTGCCAGGAAACGTGCCCACACAGTCCTCAGCCTTTATCAACACCAAATCGTTGTTGCAACGATGCCAAAGGGTAGGTCGGCCTAGAGCCATGACCGTGCCTTTTAGGCGGCTAGCCATAGAGCCATGGACAGACTTGGAACCCCCACTTGAAACCCTTGAGCAAAAGCTAGAAAATGATTAAGACGACGAGTTGGGTAGGGTTTTGTAGTTTGCCATCGAATGTGAGCGGAGGAAGGCATGTAGGCCTCATGCAAGGCCACACGTTACCTAACCCACCACTTGTCACATGTTTTGATTTTTTTATTTATTTAATTTTTTTTTATTATTTTATTCAAATTCTATTTATTAATTATTTTAAATTTTATTTATTTTAAAAATTGTATTGATATTTACTTTTAATTATATATTTTTATATACACCAAAAGGAAAAAAGCAAAAAAATATTCTTTTAATTATTAACTATTAATTATTTATATTACAATACATTGATGGAATAGATAATTAAATAATATATATATATATATATATATATATATATATATTAGGAGAAGGGAATGGTATATGTTACATATATATAATTATGTACTTATCATGTATATAATATTGTGTAATATTTTATAATATAATAGTACAAGGAATAGTGAATAGATTTAGTAATAGTAATATTAAATCTAAGCATAATTTAAGGTTAGATTAAATGATTAATGTCAATAATTTTAATGATTAAATTAATATTATAAGTTGATAGTGTTAATGAATGTTAATTAATGAGATTAAGAGGGGATTTTATAACTAATTATAAAGGATCAATTATATAAAGAAGCTTTATAAGGATGTAAAGTAATAAAGGACAAGGTTTAACGCTTCATTAAATGGGTAAGTTAGGGTAATTGACGAGTACCCACAGTGCTAGCATAGCTAGCAAGACCACAAGTTAGTAACTTACGTGGACAAAGTTACCAAGCTTAGAGGCTTTCGACCCCGACCTTTAGCCACTTACCTTATAGGAGTAATGTCTGTTTACAAACAAGTATAAAGAACTTACGCCTAACCCTATGTTTGCAAGTATAAGTTTGAGCAAATGTGTAATGCCTTAAACTCTTCCCTGATAAACATTTGGTTTAATGCAGATTCAATTATTTAAGATGGTTAGGACTCGGGGAAATCGAAGTCAAGGGGCATCATCGCAAGGACCACCAACGCCGGCGTTGCCACCACCATCGCTTGAATTAGCTCTCATTTTGCGCTCCTTAGAGGCTATTAATGAGACATTAAAGGGATGCCAGTCAACAGATGTCGAAGTGGAACCCCCACCATCTGGAGTGGGTAACCCTGAAGCGTCGAGGGACTCAGAGGGAGGGCCTCCACCGGGGGATATCACCAGAGAAGTACATAAGATCAAACTCCCAGAGTTTGCTGGAGGTCGTGCAAGTGAATGTGCAGAGGCATGGTTGGAAGGAATGATGCGATGTTTCTCCTTAAGAGACTATGCTTCCACATCAAAGGCGAAGATAGCGATCTTTCAGTTGAGGGACAGTGCCTTGAATTGGTGGGGTAATCTGGAGAGGTAGTTACACCTTACCCCAGACACCGTCTCATGGGAGCTTTTTGAGGAAAGGTTTCGGAGGAAATATTTGCCTACTTACTATGAGGAACAACAGGTAGGAGCATTTCATGCTCTAGTTCAGGGAAACAAGACCGTGGAAGAGTACGAGATAAGGTTTATGGAGTTAGTAAAATATGTCTCGTACATGAATATCGGTCAACGACAAGCATAACGTTTTGTGTACTGGTTAAACCCTAAGATATAAAATATGTCTCGTACATGGATACCGATCAACGACAAACATAACGTTTTGTGTACGGGTTAAACCCTAAGATAAGGGCCATGGTACGAATGTGGAAACCATCGTCAGTAGCTGAAGCAGTTGAAAATGCTCGTTACGCGGAGGAGCACATGAGCTTAAACGGAGGTATGAGATCAACCATTCCACAACATCCTGGATTTGTGGGGAAGGCCCCTAGGACTTTCTCCAGGGGAGGAAGCTCTAGGCCACCTCCTTATGGCAATAGAGTCACACCTAGAGCAGTTACAACAGGTATTTCAATGGCAGCGAGTGTAGCATCCCACTCATCGCCAATCGTGACACAAGCAGGTCCACGACCTTCTCGAGGAACAATTAGTAAGGGCAGGGGTTCCAGGGGAAGGAACTCATTTCAGAGACCGTCACAGGGCAGTGTGCATGTTCCATCTCATGTTACTTGTTGGGGGTGTGGAGGACCTCATTACCAACGTGATTGGCCAGAGTCACAAGCAAGCTGTGTGCATAGAGAAGGAAAGGCCCCGATGGGAAGAGCGAGTAGTAGCCATCAGATTTATGCAACGGTTAATAACTGTCAGGCAGATCATCAATCCACTGTGGTGGAGTCGTTAGGTACGTTAAATCATGTCAATGTTAAGATTTTATTTGATTTTGGTGCTACATATAGTTTCATTTCACCTTGTGCATTAGGCAAGTGTGGGTTGGCAGCCTACGAGCATGATGATTTTAAACAAGTCGAGATGGCTTTGGGGGAAAAACAAGCAGTAGGGCCTAGCGTTGATAATTGTCTAGTAGATTTGGGAGTGTGTACTACTAGGTTGAAGGTGTACGTCACTGCTCTAGGGACATGTGACCTAATCATTGGAATGGACTGGTTAGAAGCCCATCGAGCTTTGGTAGATTGTTTCGCGAAAAGGGTGTCTTGTGTTGACGATGAAGGAAGGTCAATAGAGATCCACGGTGTACGGAGGAAGGTGTCTCTACGCTTTATCTCGACCATGAAGGTTAAACGTTGCATGGGGCAAGGTTGTCGATTATATGTAGTGGAAGTAGTCAATGAAGGGAAAGGACCCTCCATGGATCAATATCCAGTATTGTTGGAGTTTGAGGATGTTTTTCCGAAAGAGTTTCCAGGGTTACCTCCTAAGAGGGAGCTTGATTTTACCATTGAGCTAAAACCCGGTGCGAGCCAATTTCCAAGACACCGTATAGGATGATGGCGCCAGAACTTTGTGAGTTGGAGATGTAGTTGAAGGAACTACTTGACTTAGGGATAATAAGGCCTAGTGTCTCACCTTGGGGTGCACCATCAATTTTTGTCAAGAAGAAGGATGGTTCCTTACGACTGTGTATAGATTACAGGGACTTGAACCGTGCTACAGTGAAAAATAGGTACCCAATGCCATGGATAGATGATCTCTTTGATCAGATGAAAGGAGCAACAATTTTCTCAAAAATTGATCTGCGATCAGGGTATCACCAGTTAAGGATTAAGAAAGGTGATATTCCTAAAACTGCCTTTCGAACTCGGTTTAGGCATTACGAGTTCATTCTAATACCTTTTCGTTTGACCAATGCACCAACAATATTCATGATCCTCATGAATGATGTATTCCGAAGGTACTTAGACCGCTTTGTATAGGTCTTTCTGGATGATATCCTCATCTATTCCAGGAATCAAAGAGAACACGAGGAACACTTGCGAGTGGTGTTGTCATGCCTTAGAGAGAACAAATTGTATGGTAAGTTGTCGAAGTGTTCTTTCTTCCAGAAAGAGATTCACTATTTAGGTCATATCAGTTCTGGTGAAGGAATCTCTGTGGACCTAGAAAAGGTGAAGGCCATTATGGAATGGCCAGTGCCGAAAAATGCTCACGAGGTGAGAAGCTTCATGGGGCTAGCTGGTTATTATCAGAGGTTTGTGGAAGGGTCCTCTAAGATAGCGAAACCCATCACCACCTTGCAACGCAAGGGGGTCGGATATGAATGGATAGAGGAATGTGATATTGAATTCATTGAGCTTAAGAGGTTACTAACCAGTGCGCCTATTCTACGAGTGCCAGATATGGAAAAAGACTTCACAGTCTGCACGGATGTCTCGAAGCAAGGATTGGGGGCTGTGCTAATGCAGGATGGGGGAGTGATAGCGTATGCATCAAGAAAGTTGAAGCAACATGAGGAGCTTTATGCTACTCATGATTTACAGTTGGCAACTGTAATGCTAGCTTTGAAGCTTTGGAGGCATTATCTAGTGGAGCGAAGCTTTGAGCTCAAAACATACCATGAAAGCTTAAAGCATCTCTTCACTCAAAGGGATCTCAATGCCAGGCAGAGGTGATGGAGTGAGTTTATGAGTGAGTATGATTTTGGAATTTTGTACATCAAGGGAAAGGAGAATGTGGTTGCAGATGCCCTAAGCAGGAGATCACGTGTCTTTTCCTTGTTTCCCTTAAAGGTTAATTGGAGGGAGCGAGTGTTGGGGCCACTTCTTGGAGATAGTTGGTATTTAAAGGTTACTTCAACCCTCCAGAATGGGAGGCAATTAGATCCAAAGTATGAAGGATATAGCCTGGAAGCAGATGGATTATTGAGATATCAGGGAAGGATGTACATCCCCGAAGGTGGGGATATTCGAAGCATCGTACTCAAGGAAGCCCATAGAGCACTTTAATGTGCACATTCGTGTGTGAAGAAAATGTACGCAGACATGAAGAAGCTTTTCATTTGGGTAGGCATGAAGCGTGATGTAGTCCTTTTCGTCATCAAGTGCCTAGAGTGTCAACAAGTGAAGGTCGATCACCACCACCCGGCAGGTCTCCTACAACCGCATGATGTTCCTATGTCCAAGTGGGAAGTCATTTCTATGGATTTTGTTGTGGGATTGCCACTCACATCGCACATATACAATGCCATTCTTGTGATAGTTGATAAGTTGACCAAGAGTGCTCATTTTATTCCGGTTAGAGACACTTATGATGCCATTGATGTGGCACACATGTTTATAAGTGAGGTCATCCGTCTGCATGGGTTACCCAAGAAGATCATTTCAGATAGGGACTCCCGATTCACATCTAGGTTTTGGACAAGTTTGCAGTCAGCGTTGGGAACTCAATTGAACTTAAGCATAACATATCATCCCGAAATAGATGGGAAAAATGAGAGAGTAAATCATGTTATGAAAGACATGCTTAGGATGCATGTTATGGATAATCAAATCCATTGGGAAAAGTACCTACCTTTGGTAGAGTTTGACTACAATAACAGTTTTCATAGCTCCATTGAAATGCCACCCTATGAAGCTTTGTATGGAAGGCCATGCAGGACACCATTGAGTTGGGAAAGGTTAGAAGACCGAGTGACAGTTGGGCCAAAATTGATTCAAGAGATGGAGGAACAGGTGATTCAGATTAGGCAACGACTAAAGGAAGCACAGGATAGACTGACAAGTTATGTTGATGCACATAGGATTGACCGAAGTTATAAAGTAGGAGATCAAGTTTTCATTCGTATCAGGCCTAATAAGAGTACCATTCGATTCGAGTAGGGGACAAAGTTGTCGCCTCGATTTATAGGACCGCTCAAAATCCAAGAGAGAATTGGACCCATTGCATATCGTCTCGTACTGCCACCCCACTTGCATAAAACTCATAATGTTTTTCATGTATCTGTTCTTCGTCACTATGTTGCTGACGAATCTCATAAACTGAATTGGAAGGAATTGCAGGTCTCAGACGTGGGAACCATCATGGTCGAACGGTTAAGCATATTGGACCGTAGGGTCCGACAGCTTAGGAATCGTCTGGTAGACCAAGTTAAGGTCCAGTGGGACAAGTATAGCCCAAGATCTACTACTTGGGAGGATGCAGAGACCTTACGATGAGATCATCCCTTACTTTTTTGGCCACCTTGGGAATATGTTTCCTAAAGGTTGGGTGTATGTAATGCCACCTTTTGACTTAGACAGCGAGAATTACTTAAGGTCTAATCATCTTTATTTTCTATTTACTGTGAAAGTATTAATGATACACTTGAAATTTTAAGACATATGGACCTATGTGAATGTCAATTCTATGAATGTTTATCGTTATTTGAATCATGATAGATATTATGCAACCTATTTCTAGCTTGAAAATTGTGACATTTAAAGTTGTTGGTACGTGGATATCGAATTGAGGATATGATTAAATGCATTTACATGATAATAATGCATGGATATGTATGAGTTTGTGTTATAAACTAATCTTCAGGTCAATGGGCTATGAAATAGCCAAAGGATAATGATAATAAAAGGTTGATGTCGTGAACATTGATTGAGAAACAGTATGGTATGAATCTTTGTATGTGAAATTATGTTGGATCAAATGCATTGCTATTATATGTGGACAAGTGCAGGTTTTTCAGGTGGCGAGACTGCCTGAAACTGAATATACGATGACAAAATTCCGAGCAACACAGTGCCACTGTATGGTCCATGGTAGGGTGTTGACCCTAGTTCTATTAGGAGGGGTGGAGGCATTTCCCACCGTGTATCCTCTGAAACTTGGATTCATTGGAGGACGGTGTTAGCTCACGCTCCCTTAGACGTGTGATGATGACTACCAGTTGCCTGCTGGGGAAGCTTGGTCAAGAGAGTTGACACTTCCGCTTACGAGTTCTATCTGGAGTTAGGTCAATATAGTTGATGCTCCAAGATAGTCCAACAGAGGAAGGATAGGGATGGAAGATGGAAGTAGGTTAGGGAGGAAGGATGACTAGAAGTAGTTGAGAGTGTGTGGAATTTTCACCTTATAGTAGAATTTTCTTGATTTCCTCTTGTTGATATATATATATATATATATATATATTTTCTTAACTGAACTACAATTATTTAAGTGAATGTTCCTGTGCTAAATTATTATAATTGAGGGATTTTGCGAACATGTTAAATGGTTTACTCTCCTTTATGAAATGAATGGTATTGTTGATTGGATTGGACGCATACAAGAATTACTTTATGTGTGATAGTTATTGTCATTAGTACATGTGTGAGTCTTGTATGTGCTAGCTACACATGCATGTCTTGTACATGTACACTAGTATGTATAAGTGTTTTAAATTGATGATGTTATTTATCTGATATGGATGTATGAATCATGTATCATTACCCTTGTATTGTAAATTACTCTAACTTCGGGATGAAGTTTCTTGAAGGGTGAGTGTATGTAACAACCCAATTGATTTTTATTGATCATAGTTTGTTAAGTTAAATTAATTGATTATTAAAATAAATACAATGAATCTTTTTACTATTTTATTATTTATGGTAGGTGAGGGAATTAATGAGGGGATAAGGCAGTTGGGGAATTGAATGAGAGAGAGGGATTCGAGAGAGGAGAATAAGGAAGAGGGGAGAGGACTTGGAAGGGGTCTTTTCTTTTGGGGGAAATTCTGGAAGAAGAAGGAAGGAAGAAATTCTAGAAGAGAGGGGGAAGGAGGAGATTGGAGGACAAAGATTGTTTTGGGGGGAATTTTACAGGGGCACTGCTGTTGCTGGGAATTTTGGGCTCGAGGGCCAGGAAACCGCAAGGATTCCTGGAGCTAGGGAGCCGGAGAGGCTGTTCCTAGTTGGCTGGGAGGTAAATATTTAGTTTTGGTCAGTTTGGGCAGGAACAAGAGGAAACGAGCAAGGGGCTAAATCAACTAGAACTTGGAGGTCGAGGTATGTATTTTACTAGCTGATCTGTTGTATTTATGCTGTCTATTTACCAATTTATTCCTGGTATAAAGAAAATCCTGAATTAAATTGCAGTCATTACAGTAGGAGACAATTATTTTGAGGCTCTGGAAAAAGAAGCCCTTACAATATAGATGTGCACCGTTTACCTGTGTCAACAACCTCCTTTACAATTGATTTGTTACATCCTTGGCAGCGAGGCCGTTGTTGTTCTAGCCGCATAGATTCGAAGGAAGTAGGCTAGGGACACATCGCTAAACATTACCTCCAATTCAATCCACCAGAAAAAATGTAGGCATAGGAGGTCTCTTCTTTGATGGTTGGGCTTAAATAAACCTCGATCCAGATTCCCCCCACTTTGACGTCTAACATGGGGTCACAACTTTGTTCTTCCACAAGTGGAAACTTCTTATCAATTCTATGGCAACGACTTCTCTTCGACCCCACAAGCACTTCTATTCTAGCAGCTACCACTTGCGTTGAATTCCCCATGACTCCACGTGCTACTATTGGCTTCTAATACGCACAGGTCTTCTTCATTGGCCCACAACTCCTTTGTTGATAGGGACAGACCAATCTCGATGGTAGCTCTGTTGATGGTAGATAGTGAAAGTCAAATTTGTGAAGGACAGTTAAACTATTAGTGGATCTTGGTCTTCATAGGTGACATGTGACTTCTTATCTCATTCACATGACAACTTCTTATCTCCTTCATTCAATGTCTTCTTATAGAGTGCTGGTGCCATATTTGTCAATTATAATCTACTAACTCATCCTATTCAAAAGCATAAAGTTTTCTTTGGTTACTTAGCAGACCAACGATCTCCCTTCTTTCAGTGGATTGGGGTTTAAGTCGATGGATGCTAGTTATAGTCGATTTGGAATGCTATAGTCGATTCGTGATTGTAGCTTTGTATTACGGGTCTACTACTGAAAATCTCCACCACAAGGACTTCCAACAATCATACTAGAACTATTCGAGATCTCCGCCTTAAACTAGGGCATATAGAAGACACACCCAACACATCATAAACAAGGTCGTTACAGTGTCATCATAGAAATCCAATTAAGTAGCTAGATCTTCACTACCAACGACGTCACTATATTCAAATTTCAAACAGATCCACACCTCGATCTCCAATGCTTAATTAACATAGTAACCAATATTAGGGATAGTTGATTTAATTGTGGAAGGCAGGGGTCTAATCCAAACTCAAGCAATAAATACACCTTTAGTCTGCAGATCTGATTGATCTCAACATATCTACACTTCTCTTGTTAGATCCACAGAATCAAGTAGCAGTGCCACCCATTTATGAACAAATCCATGCTAGGGCATACTTCAAAATTGCCTTTATCACTCCTTCAACCAATCATACATTCAAAATCATCAGAACTTAGCTTAATGCCGAAGAATTTCTTTGCCCAACACACCTCATACCCATGAGTAAATCCCACTGCATAGGGCATTAGTTTTATTCCTCACAGTACTTGGATTTGATACCAAGTTAGGAATTCAAGAGGAGCCCAATGGTAATAGAGTGGAATGTGTTGATGTTTTGGCAGCTGCGGGAGAAACTTTCCTCTAGACAACCTTTCTTAGAAGAGAAGAAGATTCTGGAAGTTCAGGAAAACCATTGAACAATGGAAGAATACCTCAGAAGAGAAGTTGGCCCACAAGGAAAAGAATAAAGTGAAAATAAGATCCCTAGAGAAGATGTTGGCCCAACTAGGTGACTTGAAGACTATAAATAAGGGAGATGTCTAGCTCATTTGGAAACACTCACACTCACTCGATCATGAAGAAGAAGGCACAAGTCTAAGGAGGAGAAGAAGAAGATGTAGTGCAACAATATCTGAGGTTCTTGGTTATTCTTGGTGAAGGCTTTCTCTTGTGCACTATCTCTCTGAGGAGGTGCGCTCTACTTGTATGGTGCTGCTGCTGCAGCTGGGAACACTAGCTTGTGCGCTAGCCTAGTGCTAGGGTTTCTTTCTTGTCTGTTGCTCTTGAGAGCTAGTGTATGGTTGGACTATTGTGGACGAAATCTATCTAAGAAAGGTTGCTGGGTTTTTTCCCCATTTGGGGTTTTCCCAGGATAAATCTCTTATGTACTCTTGTCTATTGTTTATGCTGCTATTATTGTTCAGTCTATGCTATAACTATTAATGTTAGAGGAATAAAAGAACATTGGTAACACTACTGCTCTATAAGTAAAGAAAATCAAACATGGTATCAGAGCTGGTTACCTTCAAGACAGTGTAACAATTGGGAGGAAGATCTTGAAAATTACAGCTGCAACATTTTCTTTGTCAAGCTCGTTGAGCACTAGTTCCAGGACGTTGGGACTAAAACCACCACAGAGTAGTTCACGCTACCCTAGTGCACCCCCTGCAACACTCCGTTTGCAGTTTCGGTGAAAGTCAGAAATTGGAAATTTCTCAGTCCTAGGGTTTCTGCCAACGAAAAATGTCTACCAGTATGAGAGTTGAAGATAGATTGGATGGAGCAAATAACTTCAGATCCTAGAAGCATAGGGTGCTCCTCATTCTAGAAGAGAATGAACTATTGGATCATGTTAAGAAGGTGCTTCTAGAACCCGAAGAAGAAGAAGCCAAAGTAAAGGAAGGGAAAGAAAGGGAAGAAGGCAGTCCGAAGAAATTTAAGAGATCACGTTATAAGAAGGATGCGTCAAAGATTAGATGCTACCACTGTAAGAAGATGGGACATTATGCCGCACAATGTCCTCTTAGACATGAAAAGGGAAATAAGAAGCACAATGCACATGCAACTGATATTGAAGAACATAAGTCAAAGGATGAAGAGTATGTCTTCTAGCCAGTGGTGCTTCCAAGCACATGACCGGGGAGTAGGAGAAACTATAGAAGACAACTCAAGTGGGATAGTAACAGCTAAACTTGAGGTTTGCTTATCAGGTTTGATACTTTATATTGTTGTAGCTTAAGTAAGTATTGTAACTAGAATAACAATCTTTAGGGTTCTATTATTGCTATTACTATCAAATGTTTATTAACACTTGGAATTGTTGGTACGACTACCATTAAGTAAATGTTCATGGTTTAGTATTAATAATGCACTTGTTTGCAAGATGAAATTGATCTCCTCTAGGAGATGATCTTGGTTACTGACCTTGTTCTAGGCATGTTATCTTGTAAATTCCATGGAGATGTTGTTCTTGTTTCCTGTTCTGGGAAGGTCACATGTAATAGCTCTGAGAGGGAGCTATAATGACGGTTGTAGGAGGCAATAGATTAAATGGTCTCCAGCTAAGACATGGAACAGGCTATCCAGACATAGAGCTGTGTACATGACCATACACATCCATGTAACGGAGGAGAAGAGGACGAAGTCAGAACCTTCTGGCGAGAAGGGTACCTTTGCGGGATACATAGTATCTCATATGGAGATTAATTGTAAGGAGCAGAAGGCTCCGAAGATGACCGTACAGATCCCTCTAGTTCAGTTGATCACCCTTCAGATCATCAGGAAGAGTCAGTAAAGCCAAAAGGGCCTACCCAGGATCGTTGCTGTGACCAGGAAGAGACCAGCATGGCCCCGTGATACTTTGCAGGGGGATATAGATATATTGCAGTGATGAACCATATCATGAGGAGGAGTAGATGGCTCCACCAGTGGTGAGGCAGGAGACCCCACCAAGTACCATCTTAGAAGGAGCTAGAGTTCAGAGGGAGTTAGCCCTCACGATCCAGTAGGGAGGAGCAACCTCCCTAGGACAGTTCATAGGAGATCAAACTTTAGAGGAGGTCAACACATGCAGAGGGAGTAGATGGCTCCGGAGATTATATAGACTCAAAGGGAGTCAAGCTCCAAAGGGAGCATGCAGACTCTGGGCAAGCCTGATCTCAGAGAGAGTCAGTTAAATCAGAGGAAGACCAGATCATTCAGAGGAAGTTCCCCTCAGATTCGGGAGATGAGAGAGAGAAGTCTTCCATAACTGACAAACAAATGCCATGAGTTGAGGAGGCTAGATCATAGCTTCAGAGGATTCTAGGAGATGTGAGATCTCCTGGGAGGATTCCCCTGTTTCAGTAGACTCTGCTATAGTGACAGAGGAGGCAACTAGTCAGAAGCACTGGGATATGAATTTTTCCTTAGCTCCAGAGAGATCAAGAGACCACAAATGTTTTCCAGCTATGTGGTGTCGATGAGGAAGAACCTTCCACTTATGAGGAAGCTGCAAAGAAGCAAAGGATGCTATGATGATGTGTGGACAGTGGCTCCGAGACTAGTAGGGAAGTCAGTGGTGACTTCCAAGTAGATCTACAAGATCAAGCATGCTGCAGATGACAACATAGAGAAGTACAAAGCAAGATTTGTGGCTAGAGGGTTCTCCCAGAAGGAGGGAGAAGATTACGGCGAGAAGCTTGCTCCAGTAGCGCAAAAGAAGTGTACATAGAGCAGCCACAAAGATACATGAGAAGGAGTCTCATGTTTGTAGATTGAGGGAAGCTTTGTACGAGCTTAAGCAGGCACCTAGGGCATGATATGCCAGATCAGACAGTTATTTGACGAGTTTGGGGATGGTTGCCCATTGATCCTATATGTGCATGACCTGTTTCTAATAGGTGTTGAGAAGCTCATAGTTGGGTGCAAGAGGGAGCTCACTTCAGAGTTCGAGATAAAGGATCTAGGTCTGATGCATTACTTCTTGGGATTGGAGGTGTGGCAAAGGCCAGATGAGATTTTCCTTAGCCAAGGAAAATATACTGTTGAGATCCTGCAGAGATTCAGAATGATGGATTGCAAGTCCATGGCCACACCTATGATGATAAATCTTAAGCTCCTGAGTGATTCATCTTCAGATTTGGTGGATCGCATGATGTACAGACAACTGATTGGATCCTTGATGTACTTGGTTAACACCAGGCCGGACATATGCTTTGCAGTAAACACCTTGAGTCAGTACATGGTTGAACCTAGACATGTACATTGGATGGAAGCAAAACATATGTTGAGGTACCTACGTGGTACGATTGGATATGGATTGAGATGTGTCTTGGGTGGAGATGTGACGATGCAGAGATATACAGACTTTGACTGGGCAGGGAGTGCAGTGAACCGGAAAAACACATCTGGATGCTGCTTCAATTTGGGATCAGGTATGATCTCATGGTTAAGCATGAAACAAACATCAGTGACACTCTGTACATCAGAGGCAGAGTATATCACAGCTAGTGTGGTTTTGGAAGTTGCTTGCAGGGATATTTGATCTAGAGTTGGAGCCAACTTTGATACATTGTGAGAATGAAAGTTTCGTGAAGCTTTCAGAGAATCTTGTCTTTCATGACAAGTCAAAGCACATAGAGATCAAATATCATTACATCTGAGACATGGTGCAGAGAGGAGTTGTGGAGCTCCAGTACATATCCACAGATGAGCAAATAGCGAACATTCACACCAAGCCTCTATCCAGAGTGATGTATGAATACTTCAGAGACAAGCTTGGCGTGATGCATAATGTCCACCCTCGTTGAGAGGGAGGTGTGTTGTTTCTCCTCTTGCTGGCTAACCCCTCTGGCCAAGGGTTCCCTAGATCAGTCATGTGAGGTGACTGAGGGGGTAATGCACCTAATGAGAGAAGAAACATCACACGCATAGTCATGAGACTATGGCGGTCACTGTGTGTCACTAGACAGTAGTTGTGTGCTACTACGGTGGATGTGTTCCACTGGCAGTGATTGTGTATCACTAGACAATAACTGTGTGCTACTACGGTGGATGTGTTCCACTGGCAGTGATTGTGTATCACTGGACAATAGTTGTGTGCTACTACGATGGTTGTGTACCACTAGCAGTGATTGTGTATCACTGGACAATAGTCGTGTGCTACTAGCAGTGGTCGTGTACCACTAGCGGTGATTGTGTATCACCAAACAATAGTTGTGTACTACCCAGTGTTTTAAAAACCGGTCGAACCGGAACCGGA
>SNQJ01S0038040.1:28473-46707 GCA_010110895.2 Picea sitchensis | reverse complement strand
TACTTACATAATTCTTGTATATCTATGTTTTCTGTATAACAATGTAACTGGATCAGCCAATAGACATAGCAACCTGAAATAGATTCCTGATTAGTGTTGATTTGTTTGAAAGGCTTTTCAGATTCTAAACAACCGTCATTTAGGAAATCAATTAGCTTAGTTGCATGCATATTGGTCACTGTTGTAGTTCACTGAATATAATTTGATAATAAATCAGTTATGTGAAGTTGGTTCTCATGATAGGCTAGTTTTAAACATTGAGCACCTGCTTTCACTTGATTTGGTGAGCCATGGACAAATTTTCAATCATGTCTTTGCTGATATCATATTGCTCTTCCCATCTATTCCTTCGAGTTGAATTTCATTTCTTCCTATTGGTAGATTGGAATATTTTTTGTCTACTATCCATTGTGAAGTTGGATAAACTGCAACATGTTGTATTCTCCCGGAATATGTTTATTGGATTAACAAGTTTTTATTAGGCAAAGCAACATTGACTTCAACCACTCCCCCCTTCTTTGATATGGTGCCATTTAAAGTCTCCATGCCATCAACAGAATTTTCTCTATTAAAATTTAATAGTCTATTTCAAAAGTAAAATGTGGCAAGACTGAAGTAAACCTCAATCAAGAGTAATGCAATTTTAAGGTATGGTAGGTAGTTTTAGAGGTGATTGGTTTTTCCATGTTATCTTGTATAGTGTATTTCAGCAGGAGAGCAGCTATTAAAATGTTGAACTTGAAACTCATTATTATGAATATCACAACGACTGTCATGCATAAAGATGCAATTGCTTATACTTCTGATGTAGAGCTAGTCATTAAAACACCAGGCATTTAGGGGTCAGCTGTATCTGATTGCAGTGTGCACAGATGGTATTAGAGCAGTCAGGACCATGAATATATTTCATTTTCTTGAAGTAAGTTTGAAATTCTTGTTTTGACAGGCATGCGTGAAGAGAGTAGAATCTGATGAGACTGGGCATAAGCATTGTACAGGGCAATACTTTGACTACTGGGCATGTGTTGATAACTGCGTAAGTTTGTTTCTTTGTGATGATATCTAAAAGTTCATACTAGTGTTTAATTGTGTGATTATTTGCATTCTAGAATTAGCTGTGATATTCATTTCAATAACAAGGTATATTGTAAACTGTAGGCTGCACCCAAAGTATTTTCCAATTTGAAATGACATGGATGTCAAGGAGAAGAGAATGTAACCAGGTTGATGAAATTTAATTGGGTTCACAACAATCATGTTTGTTTAGTTCAGGAATTGGAATCCATATTTTCCCATTGAAGATTTGTTATACATTAGAAAGATAATGCTTATACTTTGGCTAGTAAATTAGTTTCACACAACTTTCCATATGAGTCTTATCAATAATGCTTCAACTTCTTTTCTAAATTTTGTACTATATGGACTCAAAACAAATGAGTCTTGAAGCTTCATAAACCCCTTGATAAGCTCTCGAAGCTTTGAGGCCCATAGGTTTTATGTGCATCTGGCTTTACTTCACTTTCTTGTCAACCCAACTGCACTTAGAATTTGAAATAAACTATGGTTGGAGATCTGAATTTTTTTTCCTTTTTCTTATTATGCCCATATGTGCAATTCATCGATTTTGGCAATTGATAATACTATTGGCATGGGTTTATTTTTTCCCTTTATTTTTTATGACATGGAAATGAGAAATATTCTTAATATTTGTTTGAATGAAATTTATTCTCCAATGTTGCATCGAGTTTGAGGGACGGGGTGACAGATTTTGAGGATGGCTGGAAGGTACCCTTAAATTTCCATGGGATGGGTGGAGGAGGATATATATATATATATATAAAATTCAAAAATAGAGATTTTAAAACATAGAATTATGATACAACTTAGCTAAAGTATTTGGTTTCATGTACATGACTAATGCTAGATGCTACTAAAAAGCATGACCCCACTGGAGGTGGCCTCAACAATGACCACAAGGGATATTGACTTTCTCACGGATACTATCTAGGCTGAAATTGCCTTTTGGTCCTAGAGTAAGACCTAAAACTGCTTTTGATTGGCTAAGAGCTTGTCTTCCGTGGATTAAGGAAATAGGTTAACGACCCATGATCCAGAGACATCTGGTAGGAGTGAAAGTCTGCTCCCTTAGTAACCACCAATGAGCATTTCATATGGCGTGTTTTTTCTTGAATAATGATGATGAGTCAACCAACATTCGCGAATAGCAGCCAATGATGACTATCCTCACTATCGGTTGACAACCTAGTTATGATAGTTTTTTCCACCTTTGGCAAAAAAAAATAGTGAAACTAGTGATTCTCAAATAGTAGGTCCGAAAGACCTGGCTTCCCTGGATATTAAAAACCCCAAAAGAAATAGTAGATGTAGGGCACAATAACATACCAAACATTGGAGTCAATTATTGTTGTTATTCCCTCTATTTTGAAAATATACTACATAGTGTTGTTCAACTTTTATGACATAAATATCTTAGATTAACCAACAAAACACAGTAAACTTCAGATCTGAATATTAGTTGAGAAAATACACATTTTATGTCATAAACACAAATAACAGCATGCTCAGAACAATTACACAAAAGACAACAACAAATTACTTTGGAAACCCCATTCCTCCGGGAAAACCAACAAAGCATGAGATCTCTTTTCTTATTACTCAAGATAGTTTACAAATACATTACAGTGTATCTATCTTCAACAATCTCCTGAAGATATAGGAAATCGACCCTCACTTCTCAAGACTGTACGAACTCTTGAAATCGGCTCTCTTGCACAGGTTGACTGATTTGTACTGCTGTATGAACACCTTTCGACCCTCGCCTCTACTTGCTCAGATCTGCATTCTCTTGCTGATCTCTTGCTTGTATGGACCCTCCTTGGCCCTTATAGACCCAACTTAGCCTTCTCCCACTTAGATCGGCCCTACTCGACCTTCTCCCAGCTTGACTAGACCCAACTCGGCCATGAATGGATTGGATCGACCCAACTCGGCCTTGAACTCACCTGAAGTATCCTTGCTCACTTAGTTAGCTCACTTCTCTCTGAGATAACTAGTAAATGAGGCTTTCTTGGTGTTTAATAAACCCTACCCTTTCTCTCATTGAATCCTGGCCCTTAGATCTTCACCTCAAGATCTAGATCTGACGGTGGGGACTTAATCAAGCATTGGGACAACTTAAGTCACATCCAACGATGGTGACTTAATCTCAGGTTGACTTAAGTGATCCCCACCATAATTAAGTTGTCTAGACATCATGGGGCTCCTTTCCACACTACTAGACACCCCTAGCGTGGAAGTACCTGCCCAAGCTACATACTCTAACACTTCCTCTTAGTGAGGGAGGTACTACCACTAGAGCTTCCCCCTCCACGGTCCACATCACTGTGAGTCTCTCCCTCTGAATCTGAGAGACCCATCCTCTCTAAGTTTGGATACTCAACCTGCTACGCTCTATAGCTGCTGCTGCCACCTGTACTGAGGCCTTCTGGGTAACCCCAGTCCTCCAATTGAGTCCACTCCCACCACGTGGGCCTGCTGAGGAGAGCCTCCTTCTCTCTCAAATACGATCCAACTGTCTCGTCACTTCCACTCCTAAAGTTATAGATGGGTTGCCCGCACAACCTGTGCAGGAGATCCTCACTGATGCCTATCATCACAGGTGGTACTGGAGCCTGACCTTTGATAGAGCGAATATGCACACCACAACCAAAGAAGTTGACACCGTAGCCTTGATCCTCCAAGGTTGAGATTGAGTACACTAACTCTCATACCTAGTACATAAAGTACCCTTGGCACCCTTAGAATCCTGCCTGACTCTATCTGTAGTGACACCATCCCTTCTCCTCGGACTGCCACCATGCTAGAGTGCACACCACATCTTACATAGCCCATATCTTGAGCTGAGAACACTTGGAATGCATAACTTTCCCTAGTCATGTGGCAAGTGGCACCACTGTTTAGGTACCACCCTCTCTAGATCTGCCCTCTGAGTCAAGGAAGAGTGTATAGTCATCCTTGAACATCCTTGAAAATTGGCGAGCCATGGCAGCCAACTACTACTCCTCTTCCTCATCCTGATCCTCCTCTTCTGTTGAAGCAACCACTTGCTGCTTCCTACCCTTCGCTCCCTTGCCTTTCTTAGCTTGAGGGTGTTGGCTGGCGTAGTGGCCAAATTCGCCACATACATAACATTTTATGTGCGAGAGATCTTTCTTTGGCCTGCCACTACCTGTGGTTCGTCCTCTCGAAGCCGGGCCCTTCTTGCCTTTCGCTTCCTTCTTGGAGGTGAGAGCAAGATTCTCCTCCTCTTCATCCTCATCCACATCCTTGCCTCTTCTGATCTCTTCTTGGCAGCAGTCATCCCATAACCTGTCCCATTTTGGTAGGTTCTCTTTGGCTACCACTTCTACAATAAAAGGATCCCACTCCTTTGGGAAGCCTCTCAAGGTTGATCTAACCATCTCAGCTAGTGAGAGCTTTACTCCTACTGCAAGAAGCTCATCAAGCAACTGCTTCACCTTTGTGAGGTAAGCTACAACACTTTCCCCCTTTGCCATACATATGTGCTGGAGTCTCTCTTTGAGAGCCATAATCCTGCTCTCATGTTGAGCTTTAAAAAATCCCTTCAGATGTGCCCACATCTCGCGAGTTGTTTAATTCTCACCAATATAGGGTACGAGGTGATCCTTCCACCCATCTAGAAGTATCCTTTGTGCTCTAATCTCTAGAGCATCATGTACTTCTTTATCTTTCGGGTCGGTGGGGACTGTGGCAACCTTCTTAGTAATACTCCATACTTTGCTTTCTTAGAGAGCATTTTTCATTCGGTATTTCTACTACACATAGTTGGAAGCACCATCCAATCTGTCTTCATACCTGAGATTTGTAGCCATCTTGCTACTCAACTTTAGCCTCTTCTAGAGACCCTTCTCAGCTCAACACCTCTTGAGCAATCCTGGGCCAACTACAACTTGCTCCCTCTTAGATTGGACAAATCCTCCCCCCTCACAAATCCTTCTTCTTCAACTTGGAAGAGCCGTACACCCTACAACAGTCTTCCACAAGGTCAAATCTTGACCACTCTGATGAAAGAAGCTTGATTTGGCTCACTTGGGGTTCTTTGATAGCTGGGCCGACTTTCCCTTCCTTGTCCCTGGAGCACAATACTTCACAAAGTCTTTTGGAGCTGTTAGGGGATCAACTCTGTTACCATGTTCAAATTTTATGACATAAATATCTTAGATTAACCAACAAAACACAATAAATTTTAG
This sequence comes from Picea sitchensis, assembly GCA_010110895.2. Lineage (NCBI taxonomy): Eukaryota > Viridiplantae > Streptophyta > Pinopsida > Pinales > Pinaceae > Picea > Picea sitchensis. Next base: position 41,416 of record SNQJ01S0038040.1, on the reverse strand, counting down.
ATCTGAATACTAGCTAAGAAAATACGCATTTTATGTCATAAACACAAATAACAACATGCTCAAAACAACTACACAAAAGACAACAAAACATTACTCTGGAAACCCCATTCCTCGGAGAAAACCAACAAAGCAGTAGATCTCTTTTCTTATTACTCAAGATGGTTTACAAATACATTACATTGTATCTATCTTCAACTATCTCCTGAAGATATAGGAAATCGACTCTCTCTTCTCAACATTGTACGAACTCCTGAAATCGGCTTTCTTGCACAAGCTGACTGATTCGTACTGCTGTACGAACACCTTTCGACGCTCTCTAGCTGTCCCGACTTCCCTTGTGCGGCCCTCCTCTTAGCTGCTTGTTGTCTGTACGGATCCATACGACCTGTATGGATTTGCCTTGGGATAAGTTGTTCGACCCTCCCTTTGACCGAAACCTCCTACCTCTCGTCTCCTCTGCTGTAGATCGATACAACCCTGCCTAGGCCATACTCATCTTTCCTTCCTTGGATAGATCTGCCTTGGAGTATCTTCTTGAAGTGGTGCGATCTCTCTCAAGCAAAGACTATTCTTCAAACCCTCGCCTCTACTTGCTTAGATCTGCATTCTCTTTCTGATCTCTTGCTTGTATTGACCCTCCTTGGCCCTTATAGACCCAACTCAGCCTTCTCCCACTCAGATCAACCCTACTTGACCTTCTCCCAGCTTGACTAGACCCAACTCGGCCTTGATCTCACCCGGAGTATCCTTGCTCACTTCTCTCTGAGATATCTAGCAAATGAGGCTTTCTTGGTGTTTTGTAAACCCTATCCTTTCTCTCATTCAATCCCAACCCTTAGATCTTCACCTCAAGATCTAGATTTGCTGGTGGGGACTGAGACAAATTAAGTCACATCCAATGATTGTGACTTAATCTCATGTTGACTTAAGTGATCCCCACCATCATTAAGTTGTCTAAACATCATGGGGCCCCTTTCCACACTACTAGACACCCCTAGTGTGGAAGTACCTACTCGAGCTACATACTCTAACAAGTGTTTCGACAAATGTTGCATAGATTATATTTGTCATGCTTTGGATGTCAAACCAGAGAGAATATTTTTCTTGGAGAACCACTGGTGCCATGTGGGAGTTAGTGTGGATAGGGGGCATTTAGATGTCCCCAAAAAAATAAATGAAAGTCTCCCATATGTCCCTATATTTGGTGGGAAATGTTTAGGGAGTGTTAGGGAAGTCCCCTATGTCTTTTGGGATACCCCCCTATGAATGAGGACTTAGATTCGAGACACACAAAGGACACAACATTGATAGGGATACATAGAGGACAGACCATTGCTATTCTCAGTGAAGACTAGTGATTAGACATGATAAAGATATGGTTAAGATATGGTTGAAGATTAAGCAAGAGACTAAGTAGTATATTTAAGGAAATGGTGTAAATAGTCATGGTTGTAGCATTCTTCTCCATGTTGTGAGTTCTAGATAGATTGATGGTGTTAGTTCCTACATGCTCTTCAAAGATTTGTAATTTTTAACCTTAGATATAAGACTCATTAGTATTTCTTGGTACTAGTTGTAAACATTCTTAGATAATTTTGAAAAGATTGCTCCTTCCATTTGGAGAATTTTCTTCAAGCTTAGAATATAAAGTACCTTCTTGAATATGGAAATTTTACCCATTGATTCAGACTGAACATTAGCTCTTCCTTTCACAAAATGTGCTCTATCATCACCCATAATGATCAAATTTGTTTTGGATTTGTCATGTGCTTTGATGCATCAAAATCAAAGTACCAAGCATAATATTTGCCTTACCAAATGCACAAGAAAAATGTGAGAGAGCATATAAATGCATTGTATTACTTTTTCAAAAAATACATTATAGAAGAGCACAACTCAAAAGTGATTCTTCTTATTCATTCCACTTAACTAAAGCCTAATTAAAAAGAGACTTAAGTTAATCTAAATCCATGACATGACTTTGTACCACATACTTTATTAATTTAAGCAACTAAAATACATCCTAGTGGTTAGTGTTGCAAACATTGACATTGACAAAAAATCATCGAGGGTCTCGACCTTGAGATACTAGAAACATTGGGAAAAAATTGATAGAAAACAATGAGTTGTGACAAGCATTAAAAAATAAAAAAGACATTCATTTTTTTTCAAATATAGACTAGCAACACCATTAAATAATCACATCGATATACAAATATTAAAATAAGACTAATACATAATATGTATAATATGCCAAATGATACATCAAACATTAATTGTTGATATTGATAACTATATAGTGCAAACTCAACATTGAATACACAATTGAAAATTACATCAAATATATAATAAATATATTTCATCATCATGAGTAAACTATAACGAGTTAGCTATAGATTCCCTCTTCTCTTTTATGGGAAAAGATAATGGCTTGTCTTCTAGAAGGTCTCGTGGTTGGAATTGGATGTACACTAATGGGTATCTCCACATTTGTAGGTGGTGTTGAAGATGGCACATCAACGTCTCCACTCAGTGTCTTCCTTCCTCCCCACCCCAAACGATTTTGGGTCATCCTCCCTTATGCCTTGCTCTTACTCCTCCTTTAACCATCGGGTGCCTCCTCCATAATAGCCCTCTCGATCTCCACCCTATACTCATACATTGTGTCATTGTCATCCGAGGAAATGACGTTCACATTAGGGGGTATTTCACATTGCTTCACCCACTGCGAGAGATTGCGATAGATATAGACCATATCATTAAGACATTGATACCATAACTTGTAAGAGGGTCATAAGGCATGTTAGAGGGTCGTGTGAACTTTGAAGTGCACACCAAGCATATTATAGGCCCAACAATTATAATTCTTTTTAATCGTTGACCTATTGCACCTCTGTACATGCGTTTTCAAATACATTTCAATTGCACTTGCACGCCAAAGCATTGCAGGTTTGGTTAAGACCTTGTAGTGAGCTAAAGAATTACAACAATTTTGAGTCCCTGTATCGTTTAAGTTGTACGTAAATGATCAATTGGGGTGCGCTAACGTTCGAGGTGCTATGCACTATTTATGTAACCTCCAAGGTTTTAAATGCCATTGAATTAATTTACAATGATAACTCTAAATGCTGTGTAACTAAATGCAACTAACCACTGTATCTAATTTAACCTATCAAAAATTAAGGCATTCTCCAGATTAAGTTGTCCAAGGCACAAAGTTCCTTTGGGCTCACTAGGGTCAATGCTTCAAAATCAACTTACACTTTATAAATCAAAATACAATGTCTAGAAGTAAATAATCATCAAATTAAGAAATGAATGCTACATGTAATAGAACTAAATGCTATAGAAAACAAAAAACAATTCTACAATGCACTAAACAACACACCATTTTTCTACCAACCACATGGTCATGGTATGTTGGTGGAAAACTTCAACTTGAAATACAATGAATAGATAATTGTTGAAACTAAACATATAATGATTACTGGGCCACACACATGGATGTAGGACGTTGAAAAATGAATTATAAAAGATTTAGCTAAGGAATGTAAATGTAATCACAAACCACATAGAAAAGGTGCATTCACCAATGAACCCCTTCAAGTGGGCACTAACTCAAAGAGAACTAATGAGCCATTGTAACGATCTTTAACTCAATTATACGATAGCAATTTTATTTCGTTAATAGAAATGTTCTTCATGATTACAACTTTACTATGCAACTCTCATTCTTACTCTAGCTAAGGAGAATCTAATCAAAAGCAAGTTGTAGATAAGTACATATATACTAAGGAGTTCCTTGGAAGAATTTTGGTCTTATAGGAAAATTATAAAATAATACGTTATGTATGCCACATCATACTGCCATGCAACTTAGGTTAATCTAGAATTACTAGGTGAGAGTTAAAGATAATAATTAAAAGTTTATATTCTTGTGCACACATAAATATCATACAATAAATAGTGTACTATATAATAATAATGGAATAAATAATGTACTATTAATATATAATAATAATAGAAGTACAATAAATAATATATTATCAATATAATGGAAGTACAATATAATATTTTTTTTTTCCGAGCAAGAAAAAACATTATATTCCTCAAAAAAAGAGTGAACATACATATTTCGGTCTCTCTTGAGTATGTCTTTACACCTTTCTCTGTACTTACCAAAACAACACTATACTTTAGTACTACATTTGTACTTTCTTAACAATTTTATGCACAACACCTACATATTTTTAGTCTAATATGCTTGAATCGAAATGAAAGATTTAAAATTACAGACCGAAATTCATCTCTTCCCGAAGTTGATCATCACATAATTTTTGAACAATAAAGGTTCCTCTGTCCAATCCCAGATCTATTTAAGAGAGTTCATCTGCCTGCACATTGAGTGCTTTGGGAACATGATTTACAAAGAACCATTCCATTGTAGAAAGGAAAGATCTGAGCTTTCGGCCCTTTGGGCTCTCATGGTGCATGTAACTTACATCTAGCAGGCAGATGGATTCGTGATACATGACCGAGACAAACTCACTGGATAACAATGAAGCATGTATTGAGATATCTACGAGGCACAGTTGGATATGACCTAAGATATGCCTCCAGTGTAGACATGAGATTGCAGGGATATGCCGATGCAGATTGGACAAGGAGTGCAATGGACCGGAAGAGCACATCCGGTTGTTGTTTTACATTGGGGTCTGCCATGGTTTCGTGGTGCAACAAGAAATAGAGCTCTGTGGCCTTGAGTACCACAGAAGTAGAGTATATAGCGTTGAGTGTGACAGTCCGTGAAGCAGTGTGGCTTCAGAAGCTCCTGACAGATTTATTTGATCATGAGATGGATCCTACCATTATTCATTGTGATAACCAGAGCTGTGTGAAGACTCTCTGAGAATCTTGTGTTTCACGATAAATCGAAACACATTGAGATAAAATATCATTATATCAGAGACATGGTGCAGAGGAAAGCAGTACACGTGCAATGCCTTTCTACACTTGAGAAAATTGCAGATATCTTTACCAAACCGCTTGCCAAGACGAAGTTCAAGTACTTCTGTGAGAGACTTGGCCTGGTGGATAATGCGTCCCTAGCTGAGAGAGAGTGTTGATGATTACAGCTTCGTGAGACATCCTCCAGGACAAGTTCTCCTTTGAGATTGAGTTGAGTCAACCTGTGAGAGAGCCCATGTGTTGGGTGTGCCCATGAGATGGGTGTGTCGTTCCTCTCTGGACTGAGATGAAACAATGTGTGCCCCTGTGTGGGGTGAGGATGCCCATGAGATGTGTGTGTCGTTCCTCTCTGGATTGAGATGAGACGATGTGTACCCCTGTGTGGGGTGAAGGTGCCCATGTGATGGGTGTGCGTTAGACTCTGGACTAAGTTGTTATGATGTCTGGTCTCCTACCTTGTGGACTCAGTTGAGTCGGGCTTGAGATGGTACTCTCGATGATTCTCCTGTGGACTTAGTTGAGATAGCGATCTGTTGACTAGGACGTCCCTATGGCTGAGCACAGGTGGACGTGTCCCTAGTGGCCGAGCACTCGTGGACGTGTGAGATCCTTGCTATATCGTCTAAGAGTAAGATTTACCTGTAACTCTAATTAGGTTGTAAAGGGTACAGGTCAACAACACCATGTAAATATAATTAATATTGTAATTATTAATTATATTATTAAGTTGTACATGTCGGCCCTATTGTGCCAATAGACACATAATTTTATGTGATAAGTTTTGTATAAATAAAGGTGAATCCCCATTAGGAAACACACTTATCTTTGTGTCATCTCATGATTTTAGAAGTTGAGGTCTCAAATTATGAGAATTACAACACCCTCTTGTGTGCTAGGTTTGGTGGTGAAATGGTGGATCTTCTCTTGGCAATATAGAGAAGGATTGCTGGGTTTTTCCCTTGATTGAGAAGGGTTTTCCTAGGATATTTCTGTTGTCTTTTGTGCATGGTTATTCTTCTTGTGATCTTGATTTATTGTAGCTAGTGTATTGTTGCTACAAAGTTTATGGTTCAGATAATGCTAAACAAAATTGAAATTAAAATGCATGTACCTGAACTAGCATAGTGAGAAATTCAACATGGTATCAGAGCAGACTTGAAGAAGATCATTGCACATCAAAGGAGGCAGCCATGAACAGTTAAAAGGGTGATAGAACCCTTGTCGTTGATGTAAAGAAGAGCCCTGAACTTTCTGAAGTGAAGTATGAGGTTCGTCGTAGGCTTTCTAGCCTTGGCCAAGCCTTGTTTAGGGCCTTAAAAGGCAACCGTAGCAAAAATAAACCCTTCTAGGGCTGCCGCAACTAGAAGGAGCCTAAAACCGTAGACCTCTATGTATTCCACTATTTCCATTGGTTTTTTGTGTAGAGTCACGTTCTTGATGAGAAAATCGTAATCCTCAGAGGTCATGGCGAGCATTCGGTGTACATCTGCAGGTCTCTCTCGCTGGTAAAGAAGAGCCGATCTCCGAGATTGCACTATGGCTAGGGTTTCAAAGATTGAACCACAGTGAATCCCAACGATTGAGTGAAGGCACTATCATTGATTTCGAGGGTTGATTTAAGCACATAAATCCGGGGTTATTCAATGCTTAAGGTTGCAGGGTTAATGACCTCTCCATTCGGTCCACCATTCCAACATTGACTGATAAAGAGGAGCTGATTCTCTGACTATCGGGTTCAATACCAACATCTCACCGATTGCTCTGTTAAGAATTATTTAAAATCTGAATATCATGCGCACCATTGTGGCAGTTTTAGGTAACAAAACATGCGAATGACTTGAACCCCACAAGCATGCCAAAACTATCATCCCATTCGATTGCTACAACCATGGGAACCAACGTGCAASTGTGCCCGTTGAGTGGAGTCCATTCCGAGAGCTCGCTATGTTATCTTCCCTCCATCGACACAAATCATATTGGTGCTTTACCATACGCTGTAAAAAGGCTTGGGCTCTTTGCTCCTGTGTATTCCACAGAACCTGTATATAGACTGAGTCTATTGACTATGTATGATCATTATATGTCTCACAAGAATGTTTCTGATTTTTTACCTTTTCACATTAGATGACATCGATGTTGCTTTTCAAAATGTAACACGACTGACATATTCTCAAAATGATCATCTTTCGGGTAAAGTTGACTTCAACCATCGGAAGGAAAGGCATTTGAATGGAACAGTCTTAAAATCTTTTGTACGTCCAACAATATTGATAACTGATGCCTATAATGCCTTGAACAACCAACCTTCACGGTGCCAAAGAGATCATGAATCTTTTGATATGATATTAAAGGTGCTACGTGGAGATGGCAATGTGCTCCTCCTTGTGGAGACAATAGGTCATGTGCTTGAGCTTATATTATGTTTGGATAAACATTGGGTTCATCAGTACTTAACTTACCCGATTGCCTTCTTAACTAATGTCACTACAAGTACAGTTGATTATGTCAAGAGCTTCCTTGAATGGATGAGTGATTCAATAGTGAAATCCTTTGAGCACACTCGTGACAATGCTTTCCAACTAATTTTGCCAATGGGTGTGCTGCAAAGTGAGATGTGAAGATACGAAGCCAGGTGATAATTTTGGGTGAGCTATGAAGACGATGTGATAGATGACACATTTGCAAAATTATCAAACATGGAGTACTGTCCAAATAATGAAAGCTTGAAGACAGTTGATGTGAGAGGTACATTGCAAATTTCAAGAATGATCCTTGATGTGACTTTTGAGTGTGTGCTATAAGTGCACATTATTCAAGGAGACTAGACTTACAACTAATAATGTGCAAATAAAGTAACATTAGCCACCTCAAGAGAAGTCAAGGAATGCAAGCAAGAACGACGAGGAGTTCTTCTCTATCTCAGCTTTCTCACGAGGATCGAAAGCAAGATTGAGCATGATTGCAGAATTAGGAGGTCATCTTGGTTATTATCCTAGTACGGGAGGCCAACAAAGTTCTGTAGAAGTAGTAGAGGACCTGAGAAGACATGGGATGTCTCCAGTTTAACAACACTGGAAAAGGAATATGTTTATCCTTCCGACTTCAGAGGGAATCACTTGAATTAGAGGGAGTCAAACAACGAGAAGAAGGAAGAGGCAGTACCTTCTCCCCCTTCAACAATTCAGAGGGAGACAACCAATGATCCAGTTGCTCCAGATACATTGCAGTATGCCATAAAAGGCCTGCCTGGGCTCAATAAACTCTGCAGGAGGCAGGGGGACATGCAGTTCCTCAAGGCACATTCTGAGAGAGCAAGAGACCACCGAGATTTTTGAGCTATGTTTCAGCCATGAGCCACATCATTGATACTGAGCCTTCTTGTCATGGAGAAACATCAGGACAACAGGTATGGAAAGATGCCTTGACATAAGAGTATGAGTCCATCATGAAGAATGATGTGTGGGATATCGTTCCAAGACCATAAGGGAAGTATGTAGTGACTTCCAAGTGGATCTATAAGATCAAGCATGCAGTTGATGGAAGTGTCGAGAAATACAAAGCAAGATTTGTAGCCAGAGGATTCTCACAGGTGAAGGGAATTGATTATGAGGAGACATTTGCTCCTGTAGCCCGATACACTTCCATCCGTACTATCATTGCACTAGTTGCATCTATGGGTTGGAAACTACATCAAATGGATGGAAAGACAACCTTTCTCAATGATGAGATTGAGGAAGAAGTTTACATCAAGCAACCAGATGGATTCGTGATACATGATCAAGACAAAGTCACTGGATAACAACGAAGCATGTATTGAGATATCTACGAGGCATAGTTGGATATGCCCTGAGATATGCCTCCAGTGTAGATATGAGATTGCAGGGATATGCCGATGCAGATTGGGCAGGGAGCGCAATGGAGTGGAAGAGCACATCCGATTGTTGTTTTACATTGGGGTCTACCATGGTTTTCTAGTGCAACAGGAAATAGAGCTCTGTGGCCTTGAGTACCACAGAAGTAGAGTATATAGCGTTGAGTGTGACAGCCCGCGAAGGAGTGTGGTTTCGCAAGCTCCTGACATATTTATTTGATCATGAGATGGATCCTACCATTATTCATTGTGATAACTAGAGCTGTGTGAAGACTCTCTGAGAATCCCGTGTTTCACGATAAATCGAAACACATTGAGATAAAATATCATTATATCAGAGACATATTGCAGTACACGTGCAATTCCTTCCTACACTTGAGCATATTGCAGATATCTTCACCAAACTACTTGCCAAGACGAAGTTCGAGTACTTCCGTGAGAGACTTGGCCTGGTGGAGAATGCCTCCCCAGTTGAGAGAGAGTGTTGATGATTACAGCTTCGTGAGACATCCTCCAGGACAAGTTCTTCTTTGAGATTGAGTTGAGTCGACCTGTGAGAGAGCCCATGTGTTGGGTGTGCCCATGAGATGGGTGTGTCGTTCCTCTCTGGACTGAGATGAAACAATGTGTGCTCCTGTGTGGGGTGAGGATGCCCATGAGATGGGTGTGTTGTTCCTCTTTGGATTGAGATGAGACGATGTGTACCCCTGTGTGGGGTGAAGGTGACCATGTGATGGGTGTGCTTCAGACTTTGGACTAAGTTGTTATGACGTGTGGTCTCCTGCTTTGTGGACTCAGTTGAGTCGGGCTTGAGATGGCACTCCAGATGATTCTCCCGTGGACTCAGTTGAGATAGAGATCTGTTGAGTAGGATGTCCTTGTGGTTGAGCACATGTGGACGTGTCCTTAGTGGCTGAGCACTCGTGGACGTGTGAGATCTTTGCTATATCGTCTAAGAGTAAGATTTCCCTGTAACCCTAATTATGTTGTAAAGGGTCCAGGTCGGCCCCACCATATAAAGATAATTAATATTGTAATTATTAATTATATTTATTATATTATTAAGTTGTACAGGTCGGCCCTATTATGCCAATAGACACATCATTTGATGCGATAAGTTTTGTATAAATAAAGATGAATCCCAATTGAGGAAACACACTTATCTTTGTGTCATCTCATGATTTTAGAAGTTGAGGTCTCAAATTATGAAAATTACAACACCCTCTTGTGTGCTAGTTTTGGTGGTGAAATGGTGGATCTTCTCTTGGAAATATAACAAAGGATTGCTGGGTTTTTCCCTTGATTGAGAAGGGTTTTCCCAGGATATTTCTGGTGTCTTTTGTGCATGGTTATTCTTCTTTTGATCTTGGTTTATTGTAGCTAATGTATTGCTGCTACAAAGTTTATGGTTCAGATAATGCTAAACATAGTTGACATTAAAATGCATGAACTAGCATAGTGAGAAATTCAACAATTGGGAGTATTGACATAGAGAGAATAGATGATTCACCAACTCAACTTCTACTTTGCACATGGAGCATCTATTAGGCCCCATCCATCCCTGTTTTAATCCATTGTCCCCAATTATTATCTTATTTTCTAAGCCCTGCCAAAGCATTGTCTTCGCTTTCAAAGGAGCTTGGGATTTCCACACATACATCCACCACCATTTTTTATCACCTTCACACTCATTTTCCATTATAGAGATGGGTAAAATCATGAATGCACAATTCATTCCCTCAATTCATATTTTCGCTTATGTGGAGCCACTAAAGAGAAGTTTGGAACAACGTTTTCACTATTTTTTGTTGTTTTTATTGGAGCAACAATTTATATATTGAAGGCTTTCTTGAACATTATTTTGAAGGTGGAGACTTTCTTGAACATTATTTTCAAGGTGAACGATTTCATAAACAATTCCTTAAGATATTTTTTTTGAAAGTAAGTTTTTTTAAACAATTCCTATCAAATTCTTGATATTATTTCTGAATAATTTTTGTCACAATGAAGTTTTTCTGAAACAATTTTTTTTGAAGATCAAAGGTTTTTTTAATTTTTCTTTAAAATCCACTTTTTAGGCAAAATTTCTTTTAAAAGCATTTTGGTTTATTGAGCATTTGTTTTGAAATATTTTACAATATGATTATAAAATCCATATTTTTTTATTTCTTTTAAAAAAAGTGTTTTTGAGCTATAATATTTGAGGTTTGAAATTTTATTTCGTGTTATAAAATGTTAATTTTTTTTAAAAACTTTTACATATTGAATAATCATGGTTAACAAAATTTTGCGCAAGAGAAAATATGATCGCACTCGAGATGAAACTCGTCATAACGAACAAGCGAAAGAGCGTTATTGGAGAAAGAAACGAGAACGCAAAAATATTGAAGGAAGAAATAATAATGATGTAAATAGAGATTTCCATCCTGATTCTCAACAAGAAGAAGTCCAACCAAGTATGCATACATATTGTCTAGATTAAGTTTAGAATTCAAATTTAAATTATTTTTTAATATATTTGATTGTAATTTGAATTTAATATTTTTCAAAAAGCAAAAATGGATTTTCCTCATAACATCGATGAAGTTGTTGAAACTGAAATTGAAGAAAAAGTCGAATCACCTATAGGTATGTACATAAATTTGGATAATACAAGATTCAAACACTTGTAGAGTTCAATTAATTTATGATTTGGTTTAGTTTTTTAATATAAGTTAAATTGAAATATGCAAGAGATATCAACATTGATGATGGAATGTTAAAAAATGTTGATACTTACAAATTTGGGGAGAAAACACCTGACCATATTATAAGATATCGTGTTAAGAATATGTATAATACCTTTTTCAAAGATGAATTCATAGCAACACAAGCTCAACTTTTGAGAAGTCTAATAAGGTGGAAAAATTAAAAGAAGCTACATCATTATTGGGTATCCAAAAGTTGACAAAAGATACAAAGGTGAAACGAAATTTCTTTGAGAATATAACTAGCGCATTAAAATCTTTTGGAAAATCTCGAAAAAAAGATGTCAGTGTTGCACGTAGAGTAATACAAACAACAATTGTTCCATCTAGCAATATAAAAGATTGTTTGACACAACACATGGAAAAAATGATGAGAACCTTAAGAAAAACATTGTACAAACATAGACAATTCAGATTACAAATAAATGCAAATGATGAACTTACTTGTTGGACAATTATTTCTAGACAACTGTACAAAGATAGACTTGCAGAAAATGTTAAAGAATTGGCTTGTAATTATTGGTTGACAAAATCTCGCATTTCACCACATATAATGGATGTGTTGCGATGAAGAATAGCATGATGAGAATATGAAGAACATGCAAAACATATATTGTCAATGACACAAATAGAATTGTTCGATAAGTTCAAAGAAAACCACAAAGAAGTTAAAATGATCATTAATACATTTGTGGAACAAAAACCATGGTTTGTTAGACCCATCACTATTCGTGACATTTGTTGTTGTCGTTAGCATGTGGAATTTGAGTTATATTACGACACTTTTCTTGATTTTGGTAAATCTTTCTGGGCAAGTTCACCTCCTTCCATAATCTGTGGTTTTATATCCCAAATTCTATGTGAAAGAAAATGTGATGAATTATTTTACCAAAAAAAATGTGTTCTACTACAAATTCTTCAAATGTTGTTTCCAAAGGATAGATTTGAAAGTGGATAAAATTTGTGTAAGATTTTTTAAAGAAGTTTGAGAAAGTAATTTATAAATACACCAAGCATTCACATAGAGCTCGATGGAAAGACCTACAATTCAAACAATCCCGTGAAGTGTTTCTATCAGAGATGATTTTGTCTGTAGTTGATTTTGCAAAGAATTACACATTCACTGCACAAAAAGAAATACAAAGTGAATATTATCATTCTTATCAAGTTTCTATATTTGTCCACATTTTATATAGACATGCTCAACAAAGTGTTGATAATACAGAAAAAACCAATGACAATCAACATGCTATTAAAGAATATCACTTTTATATAAGTGATGATCAAACACACGATACACATTATGTACAACATTGCTTTGTTAAATTTTATGATTCATTGAAAAACCATGGGATCA
>SNQJ01S0038039.1:16038-69623 GCA_010110895.2 Picea sitchensis | reverse complement strand
TTAAGCATGGGTTCTCTTACTCCACAAAGTGTCTTCCCGTGAGGGCTTTCACCATAAGGGGACCACTTTGGAGTTCATCCATATTTACTTCTTATCAACCATGACAAAAAAATAATGAGTCATATTTAAATCAAACACTATTGTGTCCATTACCCAAACCTTTGTGCTACGGGTCTTTCTTCAAGGGTTGACATCAATGACAACCAACCTTAATCAACACCAACATGATTTCAAGGAGAAACATTTCCAGACATGATGCTTAGAGACAGGAAGTCTCTAGGAGCAATATACCTCCATGATGGGATCATACCAGATAGAATATACAACTCCAATGATCATGTATACAACCATTCAAGACCGACTATAGAACAACTATGGTGATAGATCCAATATAGGAGGAAAACACATTATGAGACTCAAAGGGATCATGTGTAGTAGTCCCAATACATGATTCAAGCCATGAGATGTTGAGGAAGTAGGCATGGCAGCAATTCCAGTGTATGTAGAGGAAATCCCAGAGAGGGAGGTGGTACTACATCCAGAGGGAGTAGAGATTGAGTCACCTCCAGAGAAGGACGAAGAGCTACATTTAGTGTCAGAGGGATTAGAGATAGTGGAGGATTCACCTCCAGCTCCAGAGGGAGTGTTGATGTTTTCAGCTTCCTGAGACATTGGTTTCATGAGGGAACCCTGATATATCAAGTATGGTCTAAGATGACTTAGAAAGATCATCATTTACTTATGTTTATGTGGATAGGGGCATCCATTAATGTAGTGTATGTTCAAAACATAAGTCCTCTTAAGACTTTGAGGAACATGATGCACGAGGATGCTTTCACCGAAGTGAAGCCTGAGGTTGGACACTTCCAGATATTTGGGTGTCCAGTATACATTCATGTACAAAAGGAGAAAAGGACCAAGATAGAACCTTTAGGAAGAAAGGGCACATTTATCGAGTACAGGGAGTATTCGAAGGAATACCAGATCTACATCCCTGGTCAGATATAGATTGATGTGAGTAGAGATGTTACCTTTGAGGAGGAGGTAGCCTTCTTGAGATATAAAGGATCTCACATGGAGATTGATATTGAGAGACATGAAGATATGGTGCCTTCTCCCTCTCAACCTCCAACATTTCAGAGGAAGATAGTTAGCCTATTGATCCAGTTGATCTCGTTGATCTTGTTTCTCCAGTTGATGTTCCCAGAGATATTGCAGTCGGTCTGAAGAGACCTACATGGGATCGTCAGACTCTACAAGAGGAAGAAGGATATACATCTCCTTGTGGTACCTTCTGAGAGAGAAATATACCTCATATATTTTCATTCTATGCTAAAGTTATGAGCCACATAATTGATTCTGAACCTTTCTGTTATGAGGAGGCATCTAGTCAGCCAATATGGAGAGATTTCATGATGGAGGAGTATCACTCCATAATGAAGAATGATGTGTGGGATATTGTTCTAAGAGTTGAGGGGAAGTTTGTAGTGACTTCCAAGTGGATGTATAATATCAAACACATAGCTGATGGGAGAATCGATAGGCACAAAGAGACATTTGTTTCTAGAGGATTCTCTCAGGTGGAGGGAATAGGTTACGAGGAGACATTTTCTCCTATTGCTCGATACACTTCTATATGAATGATTATTTCCCTTACATCATCCATGGGTTGGAGACTACATCAAATGGAAGTGAATACAACCTTTCTCAATGGAGATATTGAGGAAGAAGCATGCATCAAGCAGTCATATGATTATGTGATACATGAGAAGGAGTCTCATGTTTGGAGGTTGAAGAATTCCCTGTATGGACTCAAGCATACACCTCAAGATTGGTGTGTGCGGATTGATGGACACCTGATGAGTTTGGGATTAAAAAAAGGTGTTTTTGATCCCATCCTATACTACAATACTGTTAATGGTGAGTCCCTAATTTTGGTCCTCTACATTGATGATTTATTCCTCATTGATACAGAGAGCCCTATTGTTGAATGCATGTATGTGTTGGCCTCTGAGTTTGAGATGAATGACCTTGGTATGATGCACTATTTCTTGGGACTAGAGGTGTCACAGAGAACTGATGAGATATTCCTGATTCAGGGGAAGTACACATTTGAGATATTGAATAAGTTTTGTATGTTAAACTGTAAGCCCATGGCTACACCAATGATGAAAAATCTGAAGAAACTAAGTGTGTCTTCTTCCGATTATGACGATATTGTTCTAACCCTATATAGATAGCTGATTGTATCATTGATGTATCTGGTTAACACTAGACCATATATTTTCTATGCAGTGAGTGCACTTATCCAGTTTATGAGTTAGAGGAGATAGACACACTAGATTGTTGTGAATCATGTGTTGAGATACCTGCAAGGCATAGTTGGACATGGTCTGACATATACTTATAGTATTGACATGAGATTGTAGGGATATACTGACTCTGATTGGGGAGGGAGTTTAGTGGACATGAAGAGCACCTCTGGGTGTTGCTTCACTTTGGTATTTTTCATGGTTTCCTAGTGTAGAGGAAAACAAAATTTTGTGGCTTTGAGCACCACAAAAGAAGAGTGCATTGCATTGACTGTGGCATTCCATGAAGTAGTGTGGCTTCGAAATATCCTTGCATATTTATTTCAAAATGTGTTGTATTTGACCATTATTCATTGTGATAACCAGAGCTATGTGAACTTCTCAGAGAATCCATTGTTTCATGAAAAATCGAAACACATTGAGATCAAGTACCATTACATCTGAGACATGGTGCAGAGGAAGGAAGTATTGGTGCAGTACCTTCCTATAGATGAGCATGTTTTTGATGTTCTTACCAAACCCCTTACCAAGACAAATTTCGAGTACTTTTGTGACAGACGTGGTGTGGTAGAGAATACCTCCCTTGCTCAGAGGGAGTGTTGATGTTTGCAACTTCCTGAGACATTCTCCAGATTGTACTCCTTTGTGAATTATTTTATTTTATCTACGAGGACACTTATCTGAGAGGGATAAGTGGGTTTGGTATTATAGCCCCATGTCCCTTGTGGAGAGCACATGAGGACACTTCAAGGGAGTTGACCTTGACATCACACACTATGGGGAGTTGACCCTAGTGTTTATAGAGGGAGTAGCCTCTAGAATTACAGATCGTACTCCTATATGACTTGGTTAAGTTGATATATGAGGACACTTATCTGAGAAGGATAAGTGGGGTTGGGATTATATCCCAACGTGCCTTGTGGAGAGCACATGAGGAAACATCCCTTGTGGAGAGAACATGAGGACATGTTAAGGGATTTGACCTTGACGTCACAAACTATGGGGAGTTGACCCTTGTGTTTCTAGAGGGAGTAGCCTCTAGAAGTCTACATGGGAGTTCCATCTGTGACAGAACATTTTATACAATGCCTTGAGTAAGAATCAAACATACCTTCTCCTAGATTGGGATGCAGAGAAAGGGAAATATGACACATTTATCACAAGGGTATACTTATGGTAAATGGGCCTAGGCATAATACTTCCTTGATCATGACAAGGAGTGATATGAATTTGAGGTTATTGATGTTCTTTCCATGTGTCAGATAGCATCAGTTTGACACTCACTCACAAGGGTGTCCCTGTGGTGAATGGCCTAGTAGTATTCTTTCTCCTTATTCATGTTGATTTGACTAGGAATGACAAAGAATCGAGATGCTAGATGCTATCGCATGTGGAGCCAGAGTGAGACTAATCTCAGAGAGAGTAATTTGAATCAAAGGGAGATTCATAAGGGGGTTTTCCCCTCGATTTAGGTGGGAGAGAGACATCTCCAAGGACTAATAGAAATGTGTCATGAGTCTAGGGAGAAGTTTGTATACTTCAGAGACAATATTGGGATGATGCATAATGTCTCCCTCATTGAGAGGGAGTGTTGATGTTTAGACAACATCAAAAATATATTCTCCTATATTAATAATTAATAATATAATTAATAATCATTAAATAATATATATAATAAGTAATAAGTAATAAGTAATAATAATAAATACTTATTTATTATCCAATGGACGCATTCTTTCATGGAAGGTCACCATATGTTCTCTATATATGGAACACTCATGATTGTAATAATACATCGATCATATATCATCTCATATTATCTCTTATAGAAAAATCAACAGTAAAACCCTTCGTAAGGGAAACATCCACTGGGCAATGATTATCAATTTTCTTATTGTTCAAGGGAGAATTAAAACATCCAAAATCGTATTACAACCATCTCTCACACACATGCATCTCACACTTTGCCTCTGCGGGCTTACATAGATAGTAGCATCTCTCCAACAGTTACATTTAATGTGCACCTAACCAATTCTGTTTTTAGCTAATTTGATCAACTGAATCTAGAATAATAGGAGCTAGGAAATCATCCCATATCCTATCCGTGGGAAATTGGTTGGAACCATTTCAACAATATCCACCTTGAAAATAATTTACCTGATATATCATTCCCAAATTTATTCATCACTTTTCTTGCAATCCAAGAGAATCCATGCACCATCGTAGCTTCTCTAACAGTACTGGTTTTGTGAACATGTTTGTACAATTTTCTTGTGTATGGACCTTTTCGAGAGCCACTTCATATTCATCAATAATCTGTCTTACAAAATGGTATTTATTTAGATTATTCTTTGTCTTACTATGATAAGCTGTAATTTTATCCAAATGAATAGCACTTTGACTATCATAGAATAGTTTCACTTTGTCCTGCATCCTTCCAAACTCACCCCACAAACCTTTTAACCAAATTTCCTCCTTGCAAGCATGTGAAGTAGCTATATATCCTGCCTCTGTAGTGGATAAAGAAACAATGTTTTGAAGCTTTCACATCGAACTAGTAGGTGATACAATAATTACTTATGCCCCTAAGATATTGAAGCACCCATTTCATTGTTTCCCAATGATCTTTACCTGGATTTGCCATGTATCCACTGACAACACCAATTTCATTTGAAATATGTGGTCTGGTACTTACCATCGCATACATGAAACTTCCTACTTCATTAACATATGGTAAATGAGACACATATTCCTTTTCTTCATCATTACTAGGACATAAACTTGAAGAAAATTTGAAATTGGAAGGAAAATGGATTTTTATTGGTTTCACATTATTCATACAGAACCTCATAAGTATTTTCTCCACATACTTCTATTGTGATAAACACAACTTACCATATTTCATGTCTCTATGTATCTCCATGCCCAATATTTTTTTTGTTGCTCCTATATCCTTCATATCAAAATTCCTAGCCAAATGAGCCTTCAACCTGTTGATCTTATCCATGCTTTTGCTTGCTACAAGCATATCGTCAACATAAAAGACCAAAATAATAGATATGCCATTTTCCAACTTTTTAAAGTAAACACAATGGTCATACTCACTTATTGTAAAATTATGGCTCACCATGAAGGAATCAAAATTCTTGTACCATTGCCTGGGAGATTGCCTCAGGCCATACAATGGCTTCTTGAATTTGAAAACAAGATTTTTATTCCGATCATGAAAAAACCCTTTTGGTTGTTCCATATATATTTCCTCATACAAATCTCCATGATTTTTTTTTAACATCTAGCTTCTCTAACTCAAGATCAAGTAAAGAAACTAGTGCTATCACAACACAAATTAAAACAAGATTAACAACTGGTGAAAATATTTCATGGAAATCAATACCTTCCTTATTTAAATACCATTTTTCTACCAGTCTTGTTTTGTACTTTTCAACTTTATCATCAACACCTTTCTTCAATTTGTAAACCCACTTACATTCGACAACCTTCTTGTCCTTCAAGAGTTCTACCAAGTCTCTAAGGCATCCATTTATTATTTCATTTCTACTTTCCATTTATCACTATCATATACCTCTATTGCTTCATGATAACAACTAGGTTCTCCATCATTAGAAATCAAAGCAACAAATGTAGCATAATCATCATACCTCTTAGGAAATTTTTTGACCCATGTAGATCTTCGTAGAGATTGTTTGTAGTATTCCAGATATAAAATAGTATGTAGAACAGAAATAATTAGCTATAAATGACAGAGAAACAATGATATAACTATAATGATACCACAATAATACCACAATAATACCACAATAACACCATAAAGAGAAATTTGATTACTAAGAAAAAATTTCACTTGCCTCTTTGAGGGGGAAACCTCCAACAGAGAAAAGCTCTACTACAATAATATCAAAGTCAAGATTTATCATACCCTCTACTTATATTTATACTAAATATATCTATCCAAAAGAACAATCTAGAGGAAGATCCTTCTAGAAGCAGAAGCTTCTATTAGGTCTTCTTACATTTGACTTATTCTTCCTTATTGCTAGACCTTATTAATATTGCCCTTTATTACATGGAATTATATTATTCTACCTACGTGAGGGGTTAGGGAGGTTAGGTCCCTATTACGCCCTCCCCCCTGAAGAACAACCTTGTCCTTGAGGCTTCAGATGAGGGAATTGTTGTAGAATGGTGGTTGGCTCCCAAGTGGCATATTATGGAGGTGTGTCTTTCCATTGAAATAAAACTTCCTGGATGGTCCGCTGACGGAGACGATGCTCTCACCGAGCCAAGACTTCTTGTGGCTGAAACCATATGGATATTTCTTCATCCAACTAAGGAATACTAGTTTGAGTTTGGAACTTATTTCCAATCACCTTATTTAAGTAGGAAACATGAAAAATAGGATCGAGCTTTGACTAACTAGGTAGAGATAACTGATAGGACACCAAGCGCACACGCTTGAGCACTTGATAAGGACCATAAAATTTGGGTGCAAATTTTTAACAGTGGTGAGATTTGAGGGAAGTCTTCTTACAAGGTTGTAGTCAAAGAAATACATGGTCCCCTTCACAAAATGGCGTTCAAAATTACCTTGATCTGCTTGTTTCTTCATGCGATTATGAGCCATGATGAAATTGTCTTTGAGGGCATGAATAATAGCCTCCTGGACTGTAAGATTTGTGTCAGCCTCCTGAACCTTCAAGACCCATGGCATATAGGAGAGAACTGATGAGGGATTTTGGCCGTATAATTCTTCAAAAGGAGTCACACGAGTAGTTGTATGATAAGATGTGTTGTACCACTATTCAGCTAGGGGTAACCATTGAACCCATCGATTTTATGCTCAGATGAAAAGCACCTCAAATATGTTTCCAAACACTCATTGAAAAATTCCATCTGGCCATCCATATAGGGGTGATAGGCAATGCTGAGATACAATTGGGTGTCCTGTAGCTTGAACAACTCTTGCCAAAAATTGATGGTGAAAGTGGGGTCTCTGTCAGAGACAATATAATTAGGCATGCCATGAAGCTTGAAGATATTATCCATGAAGATTTGATTTATTGTGGCAGTTGTGAATGGGTGTTGAAGAGCACAAAAATGAACATATTTGGAGAGACGATCAATGACCACCATCATGACTGACTTATTTCCCAATTTAGGTAATCCTACAATCAAGTCCATAGAAATATCTCACCAAATAGTAGGGGGAATTGGAAGTGGTTGGAGTGTGCCCGGATATTTGACCTTTTCTCCCTTGTTGCATTGACAGACCTCACATTCATCCACAAAGGTGTTGACGTTCTGTTTCATACCCTCCCAAAAAAAATAATGTTTTACCCTTTAATAGGTTTTGGTAAATCTGGAATGCCCTGCTATGGGTGAGGCTTGAAGTTCAGAAAGCATTGTGGATTTAAGTTGGGATTTATTTCATAAATAAAAAAGGCCTTTGTAGAGAATCTCTTCATTATGCCAAGAGTACCCTGGAGAAACTAAATAATTGTTTTGCAATTGGTGGAGCAGGCTAGAAATTTTGGGGTCTTGCAACCATTCCTGACGAACAACTTGGAGCCAATCTGGTACAATGAAGGAGAGGGAGAAAAGGGACCCATCTTCTTCATATTTCTGGGAAAGAGCATCAACCACTACATTTTCCTTTCCCTTATTGTAAATGATCTCATAATCATATTCAAATATATTGGACACCCATTTGTTTTGCGCCAAGGATGAAATTCATTGTTCCAAGAAATACTTGATACTCTGATGATTAGTTTTGATTTGGAATCATTGACCTAATAAGTAAGGGATAAAAAGATCCACAGCATGAAGAATAGCTAACATTTACTTTTCATAAATGGATTGGAACAAATGTCGCTCTGAAATGTTTTTGATAGTGAAGTCCAAGGGCCTGCCATCTTGCATGAGGATGGCTCCAATTCCTTTCCCGGAAGCATCACATTCCAATACGAATATCTTTGTGAATTCTAGGAGTGCTAAGACAGGGGTCGAGCATATAGCATCTTAAGGCTTGGAAGGAATCATCCACAATTGAAGTCCAAGTGAAAGAATTCTTTTTAAGGAGGGAAGTGACAGGAGCTACAATCTTTCCATAATTCCGACAAACTTCCTATAGTAACCCGTTAAACCTAGAAAACCATGCAAGCTCTCAAGAGTTTTAGGGCGAGGCCAATCTTGCATAGCTTCAATTTTCTTAGGATCCACTCAGACACCATCCTTTCCAACAATATGAAATAGGTATTCCACTTATGAGGAACCAAAGGAACATTTAGATTGTTTGAAGAAAAGTTGATGCTTAGAGAGGAGATGGAGAACTTTATTCACATGGGAGAGATGACATGACCAAGTTTTACTATAGATGAGAGTATCATCAAAGAAAACTAAGATAAAATGACTGAGAAAAGGACATAAGACATGATTCATAAGAATTTGTAAAGTGGAAGGAGAATTAAGCAATACAAAGGGCATTACTAAGAATTCATAATGACCCTCATGAGTGAGAAATGTCGTCTTGGGAATGTCTTTGTATTTCATGCAGATCTGGTGGTAGCTAGAATGTAGATTCAATTTGGTGAAGTACTAAGCACCACTCAACTCATCCAAGAGGTCATCAATGACAGAAATGGGGAATTTGTCTTTGATTGTGAGTTTGTTGAGGGATCAAAAATCAAGACATATGCGCCAAGTACCTTCTTTCTTGAGTACCATGACCACAGGGGAAGAATAAGGGATAGTACTGGGATGGATAACACCTACTTCGAGTAATTCATGAAATTTTTTCCCAATTTCATTCTTCTGGGAAAAGGGATGACGATAAGGCTGAACATTAGGAGGAATACTTCTTGGGATGAGAGGGATGGAATGATCATGGATGCCATGTGAAGGGGGAAATTGTTTGGGGGTGGTAAAAAAAACTTGGTGGAGGGAGAGGATAGATTGGCGGTTGGGATGCATAAAAGGTGTCTCAACAAGATGAATCGAGTGGAGTTGGGCGGTAATTCCTGAATGAACTTTTTTTAGGAGCTTTTCCATGCAATGGGAACTGATGATATCAGGGGAATCGACTGTGATTCCTTGGAACTTATATTGTTGTCCCTCCTCTTGGAATTGCCTGGTTAATTCATTAAAATCCATGAGAATGTAGCCGAGGGTGCGTAACCATTTTGCACTAAGAACAATTTCATAACCACTCATGTCTCTAGCAAACATATGGGATTTAAGGTGATACTGACCAATTTGGAGTCGCAAATTTTCACATCGTCCCCCACATATCATGAAACCACCATTGTGTTAGCAACAATTTTGGTATCGGGGCACAAAGGTACATAGGTCTGCAGGATTGCCCGGGAAGTGCCCAAGCGCAGCACGGAGGAGCCTCTTTTCAGTTACAATTCGAGCGAATGGGCGAAGTTTTGTTGACGACCATCGAGATCCACCTATAAAGTTGATCAATGGTTGTCGGGATTTCGGGGCTGCCAAGTTTCCTCGGGGTTAATGCGAGAGACAACTCCAATAATTCAAGACAAATCTGGGTCGTCCGATCTAATTGAGACAGGTGGCTTCCAGTCGGTGTATCAGGGATCAGAGTTTTGGGAAAAAAGGAGCCTCCCATTCGTTGCAGTTGAGATCGTCGATCGGTGAAATGCCGAAAGTGCCTTTGGAGCCGAGCCCATGGTCCTAGAACTAAGTCACTTCAAGCGAGCCTATAAACGAGGGCGGCTCCCTTTTAAATACCGAATGCCCCCTCGTTCATTCATCCTAAGGACGCGTGGCGCAAGATCTAGTCGCGTCAGCGTTTCGACATTCGGGAGTTCGAAGGGCGAGAGTTTCATGTTGTTCTACATCTCGAAACCCCGAACCCCAATAGCACCGAAAGTGCCCAAAGTGGGACCCGCGGTATCACAAAGCATTTTCAGCCGTCCATCAAAAGGGGACACCTGGCGGCAAATTGAGCCATCTTGGCGTTTCACCCATCGCGACTCCAAGGCACAAAGAGTAGCTCCGTTATACTCCAATGCACGAGGTGCCGGGAGAGTCTCAGACCCAGGCCCACAATATCGCCGAGTGATTTTTAGGACCGTCAGATCTCAGAAGGACACGTGGCACCAGACAGATTCATCTCGGCGTTTCGCTCATCGTGATTTATAAATGTAGGGATTAGCTCTTTCCCATTCGCGAACGCCGAAAGCGCCGTGGTCACAACCTGTGGTCACTTGGAGAAAGAAGGGAGCTGTGTACAGAAGGCCAAAGATGCCGAGTTCAGTTACAGAGGGGATCCTCGCGATGTCCAGGCGCCATCGGGTCCGATCTCAATATTGTTTCTTGCTTGGAGTAAATGATGGCAAGAGAGGGTGGTTGAAACCTCTTTTAATTCATTAAGTATAGAGAATGGAGGGTCTGGAAAGTGGTCTTCTCAAAGAGGTCCTGTGTATCAAATTTTTCAAAGAAGCCATGTCGAAGTCCTCAAATCGACAGAGAAGTCTGCGCATGCTAGCCCAGTACTTAATGGCTCAGCTACCCTCCTTACAGGGGCCATGCATAGTTAAGGTGGCGCTTAAAGAAATATATCAGTACGAGTTTGACTGAAGGGACACCAAGCTTTGGGTGACTGTACACGCCTCTGAGAGGTGAAATTTCCTGGGTATATAGACTGAGTCTTTGTATTTGGAGAGGATTGAAGGTGGAGAAAATCTCCCGATTGTAAAGTTTTGATGAAGCGCTAGTCGCTCTGGTTAATGTATAAGGCTTTTGAGACTTCTTACTTTATGGATGTAAGCTTCTTTTCATCTCTGTTTACTGTGTTAGAACGGCTCGGAATTGGAGGATCCAGTCGAGTTGTAGTTGTTATAGGATGATGTAGCTTGGATCACTGTAGCAGTTACATTGTTTCTCATCGGTTCCTGTTATTTTCGTAGCGCTGAACGACTTAGAATTGGAGGATCCAGTTGAGTCACTCTTCAGCTCCTTGAAGCTCTGGACCAAGAGGATCTTGGCTTCTAAGTTTTTCATCCTCAATGTTCCGAAGGCTTGTCGCCCGAGGTAGTCTTTCTCACCCTTATCACAAGTCTTCCCTCTATCACCCTTTAATCCATTCACTGACAGAAGTTGGATCAAGACCTCCCTTGCTACATACATACCAGGCCCGGTCTCCTGAGTCAAAGTTTTATCTTCTTGAGTCTTTACCCATTTGATCACCCCCATTTATTAAATCGTGACATAAAACTGATGGGCGTTGGGCTCTGCTCCTGCAAGCAATCCAAGAGTGACTTCTGACGCTAACATTTCTGGCATCGTTTCCAGGGACGAAGTTGAAAATTTTCCCCGAGATTGAATGACATTGAGCCTCTAATCCTGAAGGTGCATCGGGTATCAGAGCCTTTGAATATTGCTACTGTGCACCTGGCGACTCCATTGTGACGACTCCATTGTGGCGAACCTACCGTGTTAATTGTGTATTTCAGAGGCAAACATACGCGGTCTCATCCACAACTGCCTCTAGCTACGCCTGAAGCAGATCCAGTGGTAGTGCGGAGAAAGGGAAAGGCCTCTGAAGAAGAAGCGTCCACCACCGAACTAGGTAATTCACCATATCCTTATGTGGGAACTCCTTTTTCTCCTCCTCAGTTTCTCCACAGACCTGTTTCTGAAGTTTCTCGTTTCCTAAATTTCGGGAGTGTTCCTGTTGAGTTTTCCTGTCCTGGTCTGGGACCGGAGGGACGAGACCTTGTGACTCCCCTCTCCCCTGAAACTGTACCTTGGCATAGACCCGGGACCACAGAAGATTTTCCCACTCCTATCTTTACTACTTCTGTGCAAAGAGAAGCACCTGCTGACTTGAGCTCATTAGCCTTCTCCTTAAATCCGCTCTTGTTCCCCACTCTGCTTCGGGACTCATTCCCAATAGCCCCTTCGCAAACTCCTTCTCCTCCCAGTTCTCCTCCACCTAATATTCCTATGGCTAGTGCTAATACACCTCTGAATAGAATGGACACCATAGTCGCTGCCAGATATGCTCCCTTAGTTCTACCCCATCCTATGAATCCTCTCCCTGCTGGAGATTACTTGAAATACATGCCCAAGTTCACCGGGGAAGGGGACGTAACCACGGAGGAGCACTTGGCTGCTTTCTACAGTTACGCAAACAAACTCAACATTGAAAATGAAGATGTCTGGATGAGAGTCTTCATCCAGAGCCTGGATGGCAAGGTGAGGAAATGGTTTAGAGGATTGGCTCCAGGATCGATTGCTGGGATTAAAGCTCTAGATAGTGCTTTCCTGAGGAAGTGGGTAGATAAGAAAGATTTCATGTATTACATGACAGAGTTCGGTTCTATGAAGAAGATGGAAGGAGATTCCATCTCCGACTTCTCCAAAAGATTCAATAAGATGTATAATAAGATTCCTGCTGAAATAAATCCCTCAGAAGCCTTAGCCAAAATTTCTTATGCTAGTGCGTTTGGTCCCGATTTATGTCTCTTATTAAGAGAAAGAAGAGTCACCTCCTTAGCTCAAATGCAATATGCAGCCATAGAGGTGGAATCTAATGTATTAGCAGCTGAAAGACTGAGGAACAAGGTTGACGCAGACACGAGAAAGGGAAGATCTGAAGCCTCAACTTCTGGCCCGTCGGTGCCCCACCCTCAAGTGGACGAATTGACCAAGATGGTGAAGTCTCTGTCTGTAGAGATGGAGAAAATGAAGGTGGAGGGAAGAAAAGCATATAGGGGCCCTCAAAACACCGAAAACAAAGGAGGTTTCAGGAGGCCAAACAATATAACTCCCCCGACTATGCAGAGAGAAAGGGGAAGAGACAGAGACGACTAGAAAATTCAGGCCCCTTTTCAAAACAATTTCGTGTCCGAGGAGGAACAAGAAGGAGAAGAGGAACTTGATCCTGAAATCCATTGCTTCGGAGACACACCTCCTTTTCCTCATCTCACTCAATCAGCATACGAGGAGTCTCTCATGGACAGTCAGCTAAATGAATTGAGCAAGGGAGATAAGGCTAGTGGTAGCCAAGGCAGATATGATCTGAGGTCTAGAAAAAGGACAACAATACCTGATGTTCCTGAGCGGTCCGCTAGATCAGAGAAGCCTCCTAATAAGGTAGCGGAAAGTCACAGAGGTAAGAAGACTCAATTCCCCTCTCCCATAGTTCAGATTCATGTTCCCGAAATAAGAGAAATCCCAAAGCTCTCGTCTTCTTTTAATTTCGAGCATGAAATTCAAAAAATCATAATCCTTGTGCCCCTGACAGAATTGATTAGACATGAAGGGTTCAAGAAACGCTTCTCTGAGATTTTACAGTCTGAGGTCTCAAGGCTTCCCACAGATTCCATCAATTTGCAAGATGAAAAGCCTGCAGTTATTCTAGGTCCTATGGTAGAAGACATGAACGACTCATCCCCTCCCTTCTACACTTCCCTGAACATACATGACAAGGTACTGCACAATTGTTTGATGGATTCGGGGGCTTCTCACAACCTCATGCCCAAAATCATCATGGAAGAGTTAGGACTAGAAGTCACCTGAGCCTATCATGACCTCTATTCCTTTGACTTCAGAAGGGTTCAGTGTCTAGGAGTTATCAAAGCCCTGGTCGTGACCTTGTTTCAGCTACCCATGAAAAGTGTGGTCATGGATATTGTAGTAGCCGATGTCCCCCCCCAAGTTTGGTATGTTATTATCAAGATCTTGGATAAAAAGACTGGGGGGAACCTTGCATATGGACCTCACATATGCTACTATCCCAGTGTTTGTAGGAGAGCATAGAGGGCTATACAGAGAAGCCCAACTGGCCTATATAATCAGTGATGAAGCCAACCCTACCAATCATCCCATCTTTGCCTTGGATACTGATTTAGGCTCCAGTTTACTACAACTCACCCATGCCCCCGAGCCTCCTCTCAAACTCAGAAAGCAACCCACCATTTCCCCTAAATTTCCTCCCTCCATCACCCCCGTCTGGAAAATGTTCTTTGATGGAGCCTCTTCCAGGGAAGGTTCTGGAGCTGGGGTGGTTTTTGTGTCACCCACTCAGGAAACCATATCTCTATCATACAAGCTGGAATTCGAAGCTACCAACAATGTGGCAGAGTATGAAGCTCTCGTCCTGGGGTTGAGAGCCGCAAGGGAAATGGGAATTCAGGAGGTAGCAGTGTTCGGTGATGCAGAGTTGGTGTTCCAACAGGTCAGAAATGCTTATCAGGCTAAGCATCCTCGAATCAGAAGCTACAGAAATGAGGTGTAGGACCTAGTTGATAGTTTCTTCTTAGCATTTAACATTTCTTTCATCCCAAGAGAGGAGAACACGATGGCAGATTCCTTGGCTACATCAGCAAGTAATTTCAAAGTACCCTTGCAGCCTAAATTCATATATGATGTGGAAGTAAAATACATGCCCTCCATACCTGACAACGTCAAGCATTGGAAGGTATTCAAGGATGATCTCGAGATCAAGAAGTTCTTGGAGACCATTGAAGAATTTTCAGAGATGCATATCGACCAAGACTCTGTCTCTGAAGAAAGGCTGGATGAGGGTAATTTTTTGAATAAGATTGCAGAGCATAACATTGTGCAGCTTCCCAGCAATCATATTCCAAGAGGATTAGTTCCTCTAGAAAGGATTTTTGATGGAAATGATGTGGCATTAAAAGGGGAGATCTTAGCAGATGATGCTGATACTATTCAGTGCAACATTGGCACCGAGAGTAAGCCTAGGTTTGTCAAAATATCGAGAAGTCTGACAAACGAGCAGAGGTCAAAATACGTTGGACTTCTGAGGGAATTTGCTGATGTGTTTGCCTAGACCTACGAGGACCTCAAAACATATGACATTTCTTTCATCGAGCATACAATCCCATTAAAAGAGGAGGCGAAGCCATTTAGGCATAAGCTGAGACAGATCAATCCTATACTGCTGCCTATCATGGAGAGGGAAGTGAAGAAGTTGCTTCAAGCTCAGATCATTGTACCATTGAGATACTCAGAGTGGGTGGCCAACCTGGTGCCAGTAAGGAAAAAGAATGGAGAGATCTGGCTCTGTGTAGACTTCAGAAACCTGAACAGAAGCTCGTGAAAGGATAACTACCCTTTGCCAAAGATGGAACACATACTGCAGAAGGTAACAGGAGCTTACAGGATATCCATGATTGATGGTTTCTCTGGCTACAATCAGGTCTCTGTTCTGCCTGAGGACAGGGAAAAGACGACATTTACCACTCGATGGGGGACATTCATGTACGCCAAGATGCCGTTTGGATTAATGAATGTAGGGGCAATGTTTCAGCGTGCCATGGACATAGATTTCATGGGGGAAAGGGATAAATTTGTGGTCGTTTATCTGGATGAAATCACAGTGTTTTCAAAATCCGATAAAGAGCACCGTCGCCATCTCAGGAAGGTTTTCTTGAAATGCAGAAATTTTGGCATTTCATTAAACCCTAAGAAATCTCTATTCTCCATGCAGGAGGGAAAGTTACTAGGCCACATAGTATCAGTGGAAGGAGTCAAAATTGACCCTAGCATAGTTGATGCGATACAAGCCTTATCGATCCCGAGGTCCAAGAAGGAGGTCCAATCTTTCCTCGGTAAAATTAATTTTCTAAGGAGGTTCGTGCCTAACGTTTTTGAGGAGGTAAAGCTTATAACAACCATGTTGAAGAAAGGAAATTAAGTAAGGTGGACCTCTCAATCGCGACATTCCTTTGAGAAAATCAAGAAGGCCCTGACTAAAGCTCCTGTGCTTATCAGTCCCGACTACTCGAAGGATTTCCTTATTTTCTCCTTTGCCTCACCTGACATAGTGGCTGCTGTTCTATTACAGACAAACAACATTGGGCTAGAGCAGCCTATTGCTTATTTCAGCCAAGCATTGAGGGATGTCGAAGTCAGGTATGACACTATGGAGAAGCAGGCCTATGCTCTAGTAAAAGATCTCAAAGCTTTTAGAACCTACGTCCTGCAGTCAAAAATCATCACCTATGTCCCCTCGGTTGCTGTTAAAGACATTCTTATTCAGCCTGACATAGACGGGAGAAGGAGTAAATGGATAGCCAAAATTTTGGAATTCGACCTGGAAATAAGGCCCACCAAATTGATCAAAGGTCAAGGTTTAGCCAAGCTGTTGGCTGAAGAAAACTACAAAGCCCTGGGGATAAGTTTCATAAACGAATGCTCAGAAATTCCACAAAGTCGGTTGTCTGAAATGGACCGTCGAAGAGAGCCCCCATTAGCTCGATGTCCTTGGTATAAGGATGTCATATACTTTCTGCAAGAGTTGCGGCCCCCAGATGGCCTGCAAAGAAACAAAGCAAGAGCTCTGAAGCTCAAGGCAGTTAGATATTTCCTGATCGATCAAATGTTATATTGGAAAGACCCCCTGGGGGTACTTTTAAAATGCATGAGTCCACAAGAGGCCGAAATGATCGTGGTTGAATTTCATAGCGGCCTGTGTGGAGGGCACCATTTCTGGAAAGCCACAGTCCACAAAATCCTCAGGGCTGGATACTACTGGCCTACCGTGTTCACTGACGTCTGCAAAGGGGTCAGAGCCTCCATCAAATGTCAAAAATTTGCAGGAAAGCAGCAGCTCAAGTCTCTGTCGTTAAATACGGTGGTGGTTTCAGGACCTTTCCAACAGTGGGGCCTAGATTTCATTGGAGAAATTCACCCTTCTTTCAGTGGGCAGCACAGGTGGATCCTAACTGCTACAGATTTATTTACCAAGTGGATCGAAGCTTTCCCTACCAGGAGTGCTTCCCACAAGGTAATCATTGGATTCCTGGAGGACCTCATCACGAGATTCGGCTGCCCGAGTAAAATTGTCACTGATAACGCAGCCGCTTTCCGGTCCGAGCCATTGGCCAAGTTCTGCGAGCAGTTCAGAATCGA
This sequence comes from Picea sitchensis, assembly GCA_010110895.2. NCBI lineage: Eukaryota > Viridiplantae > Streptophyta > Pinopsida > Pinales > Pinaceae > Picea > Picea sitchensis. The sequence continues at coordinate 52,386 of SNQJ01S0038039.1, read as the reverse complement.
GAAACGGTTTAGCAGAATCCTCCAACAAAAGCCTGATAAGGATCATCAAAAGGTTGTTGGAAGACAACAAGAAGGCCTGGCATTCTAGATTAAAATTTGCTCTATGGGATGACCGAGTGACCACAAAGAGATCTATCAGCGTCTCTCCTTTCCAATTAGTCTATGGAGCAGAGGCTGTTTTCCCTTTTCATTTAGCCATTCCTGTAGAAAAATTCCTCCAAGACCATCAGGAGGAGCCTGACGACATGATCAGAAGGATTCATCAATTAGTGGAGGTCCAGCAGGCTAGGGAGCAGACAGTGGACAAAATTCAGGACCATCAATCAAAGATCAAGCAAGGTTTTGATAAGAAGGCCAAGAAGGAGCAGTTCTAGATAGGAGACATGGTGCTGAAATGGGATGCTCCTAAGTAAGATAAGGGCAAACACAACAAATTTGAAGCCCTGTGGATCGGGCCTTTCAAAATCTCTGAGACTTTCTCAAATAACACGTACAGGTTGTGAGGTTTGGAAGGTGAATAAGTTTTCAGCAGCCCAATGAATGGGCATTTTCTGAAGAAATGTTTTGTTTGAGTCTCATATGGCTCCTTTGTTTGTAAATATTGTCCTTTTTGTTTCTTTGCTCGTTTTCATTTTTATTTTTTGTCTTAATGATGACTCCATAGCCCAACAACAAGGCACTGGAACTGCAAAATGAGTCCTTAGAGCATTGCGGGGATGACTCTATCCCCCATGGAGCCTAATGTTAGCAACAATTTTGGTATCGAGGCACAAAGGTACACAGGTCTGCAGGATTGCCCAGGAAGCGCCCAAGCGCAGCACGGAAGAGCCTCTTTTCAGTTACAATTCGAGCGAATGGGTGAAGTTTTGCTGACGGCCACCAAGATCCACCTATAAAGCTGATCAATGGTCGTCGGGATTTCGGGGCTGCCAAGTTGCCCCGGGGTTAATGCGAGAGATAGCTCCAATAATTCAAGACAAATCTGGGTCATCTGATTCAATTGAGACAGGTGGCTTCCAGTCGGTGTATCGGGGATCAGAGTTTCGGGAAACAAGGATCCTCCCATTCGTTGCAGTTGAGATCGTTGATCGGCGAAATGTCAAAAGCGCCTTTGGAGCCGAGCCCATGGTCCTAGCACTAAGTCACTTCAAGCGAGCCTATAAACGAGGTCGGCTCCCTTTTAAATATTGAATGCCCCCTCATCCATTCATCCTAAGGACGCGTGGTGCAAGATCTAGTTGTGTCGGCATTTCGGCATTTGGGAGTTCGAAGGGCGAGAGTTTCATGTTGTTCTACATCTCGAAACCCTGAACCCCGATAGCACCGAAAGTGCCCAAAGTGGGGCCCACGGTATCACGAAGCATTTTCAGTCGTCCATCCAAAGGGGACACCTGGCGGAAAACTGAGCCATCTCGACGTTTCTCCCATCGTGACTCCAAGGCGCAAAGAGAAGCTCCATTATACTCCGATGCGCGAGGTGCCGGGAGAGTCTCGGACCCGGGCCCACAATATCACTGAGTGAGTTTCAGAACCGTCAGATCTCAGAAGGATGTGTGGCACCAGACAGAGTTGTCTCGGTATTTCTCTCATTGTGATTTCTAAAAGCAGGGATTAGCTCCTTCCCATTCGCGAACGTCGAAAGCGTCGTGGTCATAGCCCGTGGTCACTTGGATAAAGAAGGGAGCTGTGTACATAAGGCCAAAGACACTGAGTTCAGTTACAGAGGGGATCCTCGTGATGTCCAGGCGCCATCAGGTCTGATCTCAATACTGTTTCTTGCTTGGAGTAAATGATGGCAAGAGCGGGTGGTTGAAACCTCTTTTCATTCATTAAGTATAGAGAATGGAGGGTCTGGAAAGTGGTCTGCTCAAAGAGGTCCTGTGTATCAAATTTTTCAAAGAATCCATGCTGAAGTCCTCGACTCGACAAAGAAGTCTGCGCACGCTAGCCCAATACTTAATGGCTCAACTACCCTCCTTACAGGGGCCATGCGTAGTTAAGGTGGTGCTTAAAGAAAGATATCAGTACGAGTTTGACTGAAGGGACACCAAGCTTTGGGTGACTGTACACACCTCTGTGAGGTGAAATTTCCTGGGTATATAGACTGAGTCTTTGTATTTGGAGAGGATCGAAGGTGGAGAAAAGCTCCTAATTGTAAAGTTTTGATTAAGCGATGGTCGCTCTGGTTAATGTATAAGGCTTTTGAAACTTCTTACTTTATGGATGTCAGCTTCTTTTCATCTCTGTTTACTGTGTTAGAACGGCTCGGAATTGGAGGATCTAGTCGAGTTGTAGCTATTATAGGATTATGTAGGTTGGATCACTGTAGCAGTTACATTGTTTCTAATCGGTTCCTGTTATTTTTGTAGCGCTGAATGACTTAGAATTGGAGGATCCAGTTGAGTCACTCTTCATCTCCTTGAAGCTCCGGACCAAGAGGATCTTAGCTTCTGAGTTTTTCATCCTCAATCTTCCGAAGGCTTGTTGCCCGAGGCAGTCTTGCTCACCCTTCTCACAAGTCTTCCCTCTGTCACCCTTTAATCCATTCACTGACAGAAGTTGGATCAAGACCTCCCTTGCTGCATACATACTAGGCCGGGTCTCCTGAGTCAAAGTTTTATCTTCTTGAGTCTTTACCCATTTGATCACCCCCATTTATTAAATCGTGACGCAAAACTGATGGGCATTGGGCTCTGCTCCTGCAAGCAATCCAGGAGTGACTTCTGACACTAACACATTGTAAATCATGATTTGAAAATTATTGACTGCACGGAAGTAAGAATTGACTTCTTGGGCAATGCGGTGATGAATAAAGTTATGGGTGATACCATTGTCCACAAGGATGATGACTTTCCTATGTTTTATGTAACTAATTAATTTGAGAGTCTGGGGAGAACAGAAGCAAGTGAGGGCATTAAGTGAAATCACTGGTTCAACATTGGGTCGTTCAGAGAGTGGGGTGAGGTCAGATGGTGGTGGTAGTTCCTCCACAGGTGGAACAACAACATCTTCTTCAAAAATATCCTCAGTCACAACCACAAAAACATTTTGTTCCTTACACTTGTTCCCGAGAAAATATTGGTCATCATAATTATAACAAAGACCCTTGAGTTGACGTTTAGACATTTCATCCCTAATTAATTTCTAGATATTGAGGGGAGTTGTAGAAGGGGGAAAATGGGTGGGTTTAGGGAGAGGAAGAAAGGAGGGTTTATGGGTCTAGGAGGACACAATCTATTGGGATTCCTTGGATTGTTGAGTAGCTTCCAACCAAGTCTAGGGGAATTTCATGAGAACATCGGCACAGATTTCATCTTTGAGGCCACTAATAAAGAATTCCCTAAAGAAATCATCTGACATGCCCTCTGTTCTAAAATCCAAGTGTCAAATGCGAAAATAAAGTCTTCCACTATCCCAGACTGCATTAACTTGGTCAAACATCCTAAATGGTGGGTGTCAGAGTCAAAGTGGTCATAAAATTCAGCCACAAACTATGTCCAAGCAAGATACCCTTGGCATGCCTTTTTTATCCATTTCCCCCATTTCCATCGTTCCGGACCCAGATGTAGGACACCATAATGAATCTTGTCTAGGTCAACAGTAATGCCATGCAAAGAGAAATAATGTTCTATTTGGGTGACCCATCCTGTAGGATCTGATCCATCAAATTTTTTCACCTCAATTCTAGGAGGGCAGAGGTCTTGGGAAAACTGGGTAGTATGAGGGCCCTAGTAATGGGAAGAGCCATGGTCATCTTAATAAAATGGTTTTTCAGAGGGGGAAGGGTTATGGGAAGGGCCTATAAAGTGTTCTTTGAGTTATTTGAGGTAGGAACATTGTTCCTTGAGGTCTTTGATGTGGGAACATTGTTCCTCGAGGTATTTTATGTGGGAACATTCATCCTTGAGGATCTCAATTGTTGAATTGATGGAGATAATGTTGGAAATAAGTGGTTTGATTGTTTCCTTGTTCTTATGGTTGTCAACAATCAAGGTAGAGAGGTCTTGGGCTTGTGTGGTACTCATTTGGACAAAGGAGTTGACCAATGGTATAGGGGAAATAAAAGGGGTCTGGAGGGGTGGGTGGGACCACGGAGAAAAAAGGGTGTCAAATGATAGGTATTGTTATCACTCCAAGAAATCACTCCCTGACTATAGAAGGGTGTAAGATTGGTAACTTTAAAATATCAATAAACTCTGGAGAAAAAAGATCAACTTGGATGACATTATAAACTCACATCCATTTAGAAAGACATGGGTCATTTGAAAGACCAAGGCTTTCAACTATGCTTCTCAGAAAGTTTTAATCAATGCATGAAAACATGGAGAAGACTCATTATGATAGAAACAAATGCCTACACAAAAGCATATGTGAATGGCTAGTAATGATAGGTAAGATACTCCTTCATACTAGCAGAAACATATATAAGATTTGTATATAGTAGATGGAAAGACATAATAAGTAAATACTTGCAGCTTAATATTATGAGTGCACTAATAGGATGACAACTATCTGGCACTAAGACAAACATAAGAAGAAAAGTATATAAGTCTAATATACCAACGAAGAGATGGGATGACAACCTTCTGTCATTGAGTATACATAAACTTGGAAAGAAAGGAGATGAAAACTGAACAAACAAAGTGAAAGAAGCTCAATGTCAAGATATATTCATGGACATCTCCAAAGGATGAAATGTACAAGTCTTCAAAAATAGAACCACAGTCCTCAGACTATTTTTTCTCCCCCCTTTGGTGTATCAAAGGTCTCAGGATTTATAGCCTTTACATCACAATTTCAAGATCCTATAAAAATGGATCTGAAAATAACTAAAACTAAGCATACTCAAATACAATCTTAGGAAACAAGATTAAAATTTATCATCATAATTCAAATCTGATAGTCTTTTGTATTATTTGGCATTTTGCAGGTGAAGATCATGGAACTTGAGATCTCTGTTTGACAGCTGGGCGATTTCTGTCAAGAATAGAAATGCCATTTGGCTTCATTCTTCTGCCATATGTCTTCAAAGATTGAATAGGAAACTGATCTGGCTTCTAATAATTATTATCTTTGATTTGAAATCATTCCCACATAATTTGGAAACATAAAACCGCGATCTGGGCAGAAAGAAGGTAATTCTGGACTCTTCTACACTTTCGATGGTTCATTATTCGTGTATTTTTCCTTTTAGCCGTCGAAAGTCAGATCTTTTCGACGACTCATTACACTGTAAATTTCACATTTAGCCATCGAAAGATAAAATCAACTTTTGGCCTATTTTTAGAGGTGAAATCCTCATTTTATTGAATTGATATGAATTTGAGCCTTTCTCAAAACCTCTAAAACTTTAAGATTTAGAAATAACTCTTCTACCTAATGATCCTCTTATCATGTGATTTGGAAATCATTAGCAATTTATTTTTGATTTCTAACATTTGGCTCCAACTGGGATGGAGACCTCCCTGCGAGGTTTCTAAGAACCATAGATCTAATGTCTTTCCAGAAAAATAAAATCTGAACTTAATGTCTAGTGTTCCATTGGGCATGGAGTCAACCATTCACCTCTGTCTGAAAATATTTCATGACCTGTATAGATGATCTCTGTATATCTTCAAGACTGCCTTTATTCACACAAAGTAACTGCTACATCTGCTGCAAAATGAAAGAAAAGAAATGCTTGGGCAGTAAGCTTATTTCTTACCTACTCTACTCTAACTGGTTCTGCAATTTGGTTAGGTAAAGGAAAATTTCCATAACAGCCATCCAAGTAATTTTAATACTGAAATGATTTCATCATCCTCACTGATCAATATTTGATGTTTAAAATGCAACAACAGTGATAAAAAATCTTTCACAAAACCAAAATCATCTGGACATACTAATAATTTTAACAAATCTGAAGTCTTCATGTACTCTGAAATGTATGATTCTATTAAGGATGCCACTGGATCTTTGAAACTGATATAAAAAAGATGCTAGTCTTCAGGAAAACGTTCCACCTGTATGACTACTTCTCTACCAAAAGATTGATAGCCTTCATATTCTTTTATGATTACCTTGTGATCATCAAAGCCTTTGACCTCTTCTTCAGAATAGTGTTCAGAGAATGATGATAGAGAAGTATTTGAATAACAAAGGTTTTGATCATCTATAAAAATGTAGTTGTCTATACAATCATGAGTTATCATAGGCTTAACTAGATTTGTAAATTGATCATAAAATTTTAATGAATACATGTCTCTGGAATACTTTGCAAATGTTGAAGGATCTGATTCACAATCTGAAATAATTTTAGCTGCTTGTTGTTGTTCTGAAACTGCCTCATAATCATTACCTTTTTGCTCAGATTCTGAACTATACTGACATTCTGCTGGCTCAAATTTATGCAGATTTTCAAAATCAGTCTACTCTCAGTTCCTCCTGGAAACATGAATATTTTCTTCCACCTCTAGAGCATCTTCAAACAAAATGATTAATGACAAAGATTTCCTTTCTAGCAGAAGAAGGGCAAGTTTTGACTGCAGTCCCATCACATAATATATCATGGCAGTTGTCTCTGTAGGCCTGATCTCCAAAGGCATGTCATGATAGTTGTTGTAAAACCTTTGATTGAAGACAGGAAAAGCTTCACCCTGCTCTCTCTTCAAATCATAAAAATTAGAAAGATATGAATCTAGTGATTTATGTTCACCCCAATGTTTCATAAAAACATCAGTGAATTCTATCCAAGATCCAATGGAGTCAGGTCTTAAACTCTTGAACCATATAGAAGCATCTCTAATCAATGACTTAGAGAAAAATATCATGATAACATCCTCATAAACAATCTAAAAATGGCCAATAAAATATTCAAAAGATTCCAAGTGCCTCTCAGCTGAAGCTTTATTCTCTCCAGAAAACCAAGGAAGATATTCATAACAATCAAGAGGATAAGGATGAAGACAAGAGGGCAGCTTTAATGGCTTAAACATGTTCATCCTGATTTTGATTTGAAAGGTTGTGGGTTGATCATGAGGGATAGCAATTTGATGACAAGGTTCAAAGGTTATGGAAACACGTGTTGATCTCTGTATAGGTTTTGAATCAGTTTTGATTTCTTCAAGGGTACATTTGCTGATCAGATTCAGAAGGAATTTGAATACAGAGGTCATTTTTATAAATGAACTGAGGCACAAACACTTATTTAAGTTGTACAATACTAGCAGGCTGCAAATATTCTTCTAAATATGGATTTATAAAAGATGGTTGATAATCTTCAGAATGTACAAAAAAGAGGATAATTCTTTTAACATGTGAAGGGAAAAGTATAAAGGAGATCATAAACAATAACAACAGTTCATAAAGTAAACTGATGAATTGGTACCTGGATTTTTAATTCAGCCTCTTCATCTTCTATCAGTCGGATGCTCCCCAGTGGAGTCTTTAATGTGGAGTCGCCAGGTAGATGATTACATTGAAGTTTTATGTATGTCTCTTGTATGCCATCAAGAATCAAATATTTGTTGTTCTCCCAAGGAAACTTTTCTTTCACTTTTGTTCCTCGGCAACGATGCCATTTTGTTATTGCTCCAACAAATCACTCCCTAACTGTAGAAGGTGTAAGCTTGGTAACTATAAAATATCAATAAACTATGGAGAAAAAGGATCAACTCGGATGACATTATAAACTCACATCCATTTAGAAAGACATGGGTCATTTGAAATACAAAGGCTTTCAACTATGCTTCTCAGAAGGTTTTAATCAATGTGTGAAAACATGGAGAAGACTAATTATGCTAGCAAGAAATACCTACACAAAATCATATGTGAATGGCCAGTAATGATAGGTAAGATACTCCTTCATACCAGCAAAAACATATATAATATTTGTATATAGTAGATGGCCAGACATAATAAGTAAATACTTGCAGCTTAAGATTATGAGTGCACTGATAGGATGACAACTATCTGGCACTAAGACAAACATAATAAGCAATGTATATAAGTCTAATATACCAATGAAGAGATGGGATGACAACCTTCTGTCATTGAGTATACATAAACTTGGAAAGAAAGGAGATGAAAACTGAATAAAAAAAGTGAAAGAAGATCGATGTCAAGATATATTCATGGACATCTCCAAAGGATGAAATGTACAAGTCTTCAAGAATAGAACCACAGTCATCAGATTGTTTTTTCTCCCCCTTTGGTGTATCAAAGGTCTCAGGATTTATAGCCTTTACATCACAATTTAAAGATCCTATAAAAATGGATCTGAAAATAACTAAAACTGAGCATAATCAAATACAATCTTAGGAAACAAGATTCAAAGTTATCATCATAATTCGAATCTGATAGTCTTCTGTATTATTTGGCAGTTTGCAAGTGAAGATCATGGAACTCGAGATCTCTGTTTGATAGCTGGGTGATTTATGTCGAGAATAGAAATGCCATTTGGCTTCATTATTTCACCATATGTCTTCAAAGATTGAATAGGAAGCTGATCTGGCTTATGATAATTATTATCTTTGATTTGAAATCATTCCCATAGAATATGGAAACATAAAATCGTGATCTAGGCAGAAAGAAGGTAATTTTGGACTCTTCTGTACTTTCAGTGGCTCATTAGTCGTGTATTTTTCCTTTTAGCCGTCGAAAGTCAGAGATTTTCGATGGCTCATTACACTGTAAATTTCACATTTAGCTGTCGAAAGATAAAATTAACTTTTGGCCTATTTTTAGAGGTGAAATCCTCATTTTATTGAATTCATATGAATTTGAGCCTTTCTCAAAACCTCTAAAACTTTAATATTTAGAAATAACTCTTCAACCTAATGATCCTCTTATCATGTGATTTGGAAATCATTAGAAAGTTATTTTTGATTTCTAATAGGTACCATTGCGATCAGGGTGAAAAGGGGGATCCAAAGGGATAAGAGACAAATAAGGGTGTCGGAGACAGGTCGGGTCCACAAAAAAATTTGGGTTAAAAATGATAGGTATCACTGGAATCGGGGTGAAGAGAGGAACCCAATGGGATAGGTCTCAAATAAGTGTGTTGGCAGGACCACTATAATCATTTTTCTTTTTTACTCCTGCGGAGTTATTCTCCGGCCTGAAGAATATTGCAGTGACAAAATTCTTGAATGCTTAACAGGAAGAAATGTGTAGTAATTTTGCAACCCGAATGCAGAAGACACAATTGTGTGGCAATAGAGTTTGTTTGTTCTGTTCTTGTTTCTGTCCCAAGGGTTAGGGTATTCAAGGGTTCTATAGACAAGGGTTTTCCCTATGTTATATCTCTCTGATATATGTGCGGGGTCCAACAGTAGTACTAGGCCCAATATCTTAGGGAACCAACTAAGGAGGCTAGATCGTGCCCTTAGTCGTACTACAAGACTACCTAGGTACTATAGAGTATCTTCCTGAGTGTTGTTCTTGGTGACACTATAGCAATCAGGTAGCCAATTGATTTATCTATGGAGGGCTTCAGGAGATCTAGGTTGATCTGTATACAGGTGTTGTCTGATGCTCTACCACTCGAAGGGGTACCAACAGGGGTTACAAGGGTGGCCAATAGATGTACGCTTAAGTACCACTTGTATTTCCCGCATGTATGAATCCCCAAAAGCAGGTTTATGTGCATAACGACAGATCTTTGTAGATTTAATATGTCAGAATACGTCTCTACCCTAAAAAAAAAATTAACCCACAATTTTCTACCAAGGAAGGTGCTATGATATCACTTGTAGTATTCCAGATATAAAATAGTATGTAGAACATAAATAATTAGCTAGAAATGGCAGAGAAACAATGATATAACCATAATAATACCACAATAATACCAGAATAACACCGGAATAACACCAAAAAGAGCACTTTGATTACTAAGAGAAATGTTTGCTTGCCTCTTCAAGGGGGAAACCTTCAGCAGAGTAGATCTCTATTACAATAATATCCAAGACAATATTTCTCATACCCTTTATTTCTATTTATACTAAATCTATCTATCGAAAAGAAGAATCTAGAGGAAGATTCTTCTAGAAGCAGAATCTTTTATTAGGTCTTCTTACATTTGACTTATTCTTCCTTATTGCTAGGCCTTACTAATATTGGCCTTTATTACATGGAATTATATTATTCTACCTACATGAGGGGTTAGGGAAGTGAGGTCCCTAAAATTGTTGAGGCATTTCCTCAATTTCCTGGAAATTTTTTGTATCATCATCTTCTTATGTAAGAGCTTCTTCATGAACATCTTCATGCTCCTATCCTATAGAGGATCAAGTCTCCAACTGAATTTGTTGAGTTTTTGGTACTTATGCATGTTTCATTTCAACATCTACATCTGTTTTTATGAGTGACAATTCATGAAATACAACATATTTGTTAATGATGATTTTGTGGGTAGTAGGATCCCACAATCTATATCCCTTACTTCCATCACCATACCCAACAAACATAAACCTTTTTTATTTTGGATCTAAATTAGAATGTTTATTCTTAGGGATAAGTGCATAGATTTCACAACCAAAGATTTTAAGATTTGAATAATCACAAGGGTGACCTGTCCATACCTCTTCTAGAATCTTACAGTCTATTGCAGTTGATGGTGATTGATTTACCAGAGAAAATGTTGTAAACACTATTTTTTCCCACAATTCCTATTGCAACTTGGAATTACTAAGCATGCTCCTTGCTCTCTCTAGAAGATTCATATTCATGCATTCAACAACATCGTTTTGTTGAGGAGTATAAACTGTGGTTTTATGTCTTTCGATCCCAGATTCCTTGCAATAATTTTTGAATTCCTTAGAAGTAAAATCACCTCCATTATCTGTTCTAAAACACTTGATTGACCTTCCAATGATTTTTTCAACCAAAGCTCTAAATTTCTTAAAAGCATTAAACACGTCAGTTTTTTTTAAGTAAATAGATCCACACCTTTCTAGAATAATCATCTATTTAAATGTTACAAAATATGACAATCCTCCAAAATAAACTTTATGATATGGTCTCCAAACATATTAATGGATATAATCAAGGGTATCCTTACTAATATGTCTTCCTGTTTTAAATTTCTTTCTAGACTGTTGTCCATAAATACAATGCTTGTAGAAATTCCAATTCATAGATTTTAAGCTCGGAAGTAACTTACGGTCTACTAGTACCTTAAGCTCTTTCTCACTCATATGGCCCAAATGTTGATGCCATAAATGAGTAGAGTCACTAGCACCTTTGGATACTATCGTTGCTCGATTTGATTCAATTATTCCTTCTAGTTGATAAATATTCCCGATATTTTTAGGCTTCATGACTACTAAGATGCCTTTGGACACCTTCAATACTCCACCTTGAACTATATATTTATAACCACCAAAATATAGAACTCCCAAATATATTAGGTTCTTTCTAAGTCAGGTACATTCCTCAGATATGTTAACGTTCTTACAATACCACATACATTTTAACCTGGATGCTACCAATCCCAACAATTTTACAAGAAATATCATTTCCCATAAAAAAAAACACCGTCATTAATAGATTGGTAAGTTGAGAACCAATTTATATGGAGACATATATGATTGGATGCACTAGAGTCTAACAACCAATGTTGATCATGTTGTGAAACATTAAAAACAAACAATACCTCAGCTATCGTATGCGAACTTGTTTCAACTGAATTTTCCTCCTTTGTGGAACCCTCTTTAGATGCGTGTTTTCTTTTCCAATAGTCTTTCTTTAGATGCCCTAATTTTCCATAGTACTAGCATTTAGCTTACCGCTCTTGCCTTTTGACTTAGATCTTGATGTACCTCTCGGATTTTGCCCTTTTTCTACAGATCGTCCTTTGGCCACCATTGCTTATGATGTTGAGGTTTCTTGACTGGATTTTCTCCTCATCTCCTTAGACATTAGGGCTCCCACAATAGTATCATAATCAATGGCATATGTTGTAATAAAACACATAGATGTGACTAAATGATCCCAAGATTCATGTAATGAACACAATAGGGTAAATTCTTTGTCCTCATCTTCGCATTTTACTTCCATACTAGATAATTGACAAATCAGAGAATTGAAAATGTTTAAATGATCGAAATCTTTATACCTTCTATCATCTGTAAACTATAAAACTTCCTCTTCAAGAAGATTCTATTCGTCAAGGACTTTTTCATGTAATGGTTTTCCAGTCTATTCCATAAACATGTTCTTGTCTCCTCTTTGGTGATATTAAACAAAACTTCGTCTGCCAAACACAAACAAATGGCACTGAGAGCTATTATATCTAGATCTTCCTAGTCCTGTATGTCATGCTTTCTTATTTATTTGTATTTCATGCCACCGCCTTTTGCAATCCTTATTGTACGAGCATATCTCGCATCTTAAGCTTCCATAGCTCAAAGTTGTTTTCTCCATTGAATTTCTCCACCTTAAACTTTGAAATTTGAATTTTTCCATTAGAAAAAACCACCCAAACTATAGCTTATAAAACTAAGTTGTTCATAATAAAGAAGTACAATCATATATTGCAAAGTGGAACCCCAAAAAAATATTTAATAAAAAAGGTTGAAGCCAAATCATAAATTATTTAATATATGTCTTTAAGACCTTTTTACCAAAATAAACTTCCACCTCAAATAATTTTTTATGATATCCTCCTATTTATTTTATGAAGGAAATATATATCTCCACTCATTTAACATAAAAGCTCTCTCTCTCTCTCTCTCTCTCTCTCTCTCTCTCTCTCTCTCTCTCTCTATATATATATATATATATATATATATATATATATATATATATATTGCTATATATATATATATATATATATATATATTGCATAATATACCATATCACTTCAAGAATTATATACCATATATTTGATACCATGTGTTTGCAAAGTATCGTGCCACAAACATATCGAAGGGAGCGATGACCAACAACTATCGCTCCTCCCACTTGATATAGGGTGTGATGATCAACATACCACGACTATTGCGCCTATCACAATACTCAAAGAGCAATGATCTCCAAAAAATGGCAATTCATAAGTTTGAGTGCAACTATCGCCCCTCCAACACAACTGAGGGTGTGATAGGCCAAAAAATATCAGCCCCCTTGCAATGAATTCGTCCACTTTTTGGGTAGCAGAAGATTAAACACAACAAGATTAAACAACATAAATATACTAGCACAACCGCTAACTCGCAGCTGGTGAACGTCGAAAGGTGGCTGGCTATTAAACTTCTGACTGGTGACTGCTGGTGATGCCAGCACAGAAATGTGGTCACCTTAATACCTTAATATTTTTTAATCAGGTAGATGTGGCAATAAGTTAGTGAACACAATAATTTTAAAACATGATTAGGTAAATGTAAAAAAGTAAACATATAAACCGATGTCTTTATAACAGCTCGGAAGTTAATGGATGAAATCAGAGTCATTCATTTATTGTGACGACTAAGAATATTCTAGGTATATTTAATCTCGTCCATAGAAAACGTATTAAGAACTAAAAACCTATTAAATGTGCCCATTGTCAATAGGTGTACGCCTTTCGGTGTAATAAGAAAATAATCACACACACAAAGAACACAACGATTTTACGTGGTAAAATCATTTAAAAGGGAAACATTTATGGGAAAATGATGATTTGTTTACTTATTGTTCAAGGGAGAATTACAATAGTCAAACTCGACTTACAACCATCTCTCACACACATGCATCTCCCATTTTTCCTCTACGAACTTACATAGATACTAACATCTCTCAAACAATTACAATTAATGTGCACCTAACCAATTCTATTTTTAATTGATTTGATCAACCGAAGCTAGAAAAATAGGAGCTAGGAAATCCACCCATATCCTATCTGTGGGAAATTGGTTGGAACTGTTTCAACATATTTTTCAATAGAGTGGTGTGATATGTGACAGATTTGTTTATCATATTGTAATAGAAATAGATCATGAATTTCTCTATAGCTAAGAATTAATGTATCAATGCAAAGTGTTGGAAAACCCTAAATAACAGAAGCATTGTTTATCAACTTAAAATCTACAATACAATATTCCTATAAACAAAATCATTGTATAGAAAATTGTAATTGTGGATGTGTAATAGACAATCTGGGGATCGAAGGTGATAGTGGGATGTTTTTGTTTGTTTGTCATTTTACTTGAAACACGCTACTTTCACTAGTCGCTAGATGGATAAACATATACTTCCTCTCTATAACATGGCGACACATATGTATATGTGAAGACGCATGGCAAGCTATCCATCACATGAAACCAAACCTTGGATTACACCATGAGGATTGCGACAAGTAATAACACACGATCGGTTTCCTCAACCACATCAGAATGTGATGACCTTCTGCACACATGGATTCCATGGTGCTTGACCTATGATTTTTAATGGAGTTCACTGCATGGATCAAACATAATACACATGGTTTTATGCCCCTTTTCTTCCCTCGTGTCTTTAGGATCCGGATCTCCTCATGAACAAATCTACTACTGCATATGGTTAATAAGTTTTTGGTATAGGTGTTGCTAGTACCAATCCCTGATGGACCTACTACATCCATGACAAAGAGAAACAATAGAAAATAAAGGGTATTATGCAAAGGGTAATCTTCGAACAGGATGATTTTGTCATTGTGATCTTATTTCATTCAATCTGTTTCCCCAAATCGAACACGACACATTAAAAATTCCATTAGATAATGGTGGGACTTGCTCCCTCATAATAGTTTTAGCCTACAGACTAGGAAATAATGTATGTACAATGATGGATCGACTTTATTCGATATCAATAGAGGGTGTTGTCACCATGGCGATATGTGCCACCATCTTCCCCTGTTGGGAAAGAGAGAAACTTCACAAGAAAATCATTAAGAACTTTGAGAGAAAATTCACAAGAATATAGTTAAGAACTTTGAGGGCGTTGCAAACTTCCTCGAAGGTATGTAAATTCAACGCAAACTATATTGGTTATTAAGGATTATAAATTTAATTTTTTTTATATAAAATATATTGATTATTACAAATTTATTTGTAATAGAATACAAGTTTCAATATACTACAATATACATCGATCAGACAACAACATAAATCTTAAAAGATATTTTAGATTCATTCTCTATTTTGAGTCTCTGTAAATGAATAGTCAGCATCTCCTCCTTGGATATTGAATAACTTCCTAATTGTAGAATGTGTGAAGAAATAATTCCAAGACACTGCAGTGATGGATGACTATGAAGGACAACTCACATTCCAGAGATGCAAGTCAGCATTGGAATCTTCATCAAAAGAACAAACAAAGGTACTCTATATCCTTAACCTTACAAATATTGAAGTGCACACAACACTTGTTAGTGGAGGGAAAATGAAAAGACTCATAAACACTAATAAGAGATATGTACTCATGGTTGTCAGAGATAAATATGTCGGGATATCCGATGCTTTCCAAGGGTGTGATCCATCTCATAAAAAAAAATTAATTGATATTCTTTCTAAGTATGATGATATTTTTTAGGAACTAGATGGATTACCGCCTAAGAGGAAAATCCAACATGAGATACATCTTCAGCAAGATTCTCCTCTTCATAATGTGGGAATGTATAGGATGTCAGCCATGGAGATGACAAAGATCAAGAAGCAGGTACAGGGCTTACTGGATCAAGGGGTCATTAGGCCTAGTTCATCTCCTTGTGGTTCTTCGATCGTGATGGTGCCAAAGAAATATGGCACATGGTGAATGTGTGTCGATTATCGGTTCTTAAATAAAATCACGATGAAAAATCGATACCCTCTTCCTCGTATAGATGATTTACTTGATCAATTGAAGAATGTTATCTATTTCACTAAGTTGGATTTGCGCAGTGGATATCATCAAATCAGAGTCGGATCGGTAGGTGGAGGAAAATTGAAAATTGACCCTTCCAAAATTGATGTAATTGTAAATTGTCCTGAGCCAAAAAGTGTAACCGAAGTTTGAAGCTTCTAAGGTGCAGTCCAGTATTGGAGGAGATTCATTCCCAACTTCTCCTTCATAGTAGCTCCTCTGAATGCCTTAACCAGTGGGAAGAACAATTTTATAGGGAAGGAAAGCAACAAAAATCTTTCGACACTTTGAAGGGAAAGATCAATACCACACCAATATTAGCACTGTCGAATCTTTAACAACCTTTTGAGATCAAGACAAATGTCATTGAGTACACCATGGGTGCAGTACTAATGCAATATCGTAATCCTATTTGTTACCACTCTGGAACTTTTAAATAAGTTTTTGTTAACTATCCTACATATGATAAAGAGTTGTATGCATTATCCCATAGTGTAAAGAAATGGAAGCACTACTTATTATGGAAGGAAACCATTATACATACAGATCACCAAACCTTATAGTATCTTCAAGCAAAAACCAAATTTCAACAATCTCGGCACTATAGGTGGATGGGTTTTCTACAACAGTTTCACTTGGTAATCAAGTACAAAAAGGGTACAAGTAGCAAGGTAGATGATATGATTTCTAGACCTTCTATTGTTGCTTCTATTATTTTGAAGAATGCTTCTTTATCTCATGATAGCTATATAGAGCAATATGCCATCGATGAAGATTTTAAAGAAGTATATATGAAGCTAACCCTTGGTGCACATGTAGAGAATTATTGTCTACAGGAAAAATTTGCTTTACCATGTTGGAAAGCTATGTATTCCTACAAGTGAACGAGTCCATGTAATACGAGAAGCTCATACTTCTCTTGTGTCTGGGAATTTTGGGGTAGGAAAAACTATGGCTCATTTGCAGAGGGTTTTGTTACTGGCCTCAAATGAAATAAATTCTAACTAAATATGTAAAGGGGTGTGTGATGTGTTCTACTTGTAAGCCCACTAATAGAAAACTGGGGCTATACTCACCACTTCCTATTCCATCCCATCCATGGGAAAGTATATCCATGGATTTTGTAGGGGGTTCACCCATGACCAAAGGGGGTCATGATTATTTGTATGTTGTAATGGATAGGTTCATCAGGATGTGTAGCTTGATGCCTTGTAAAAAGAAGATCATTGTTGAGCAAAATTCTAATCTCTTCTTTCAACATGTTTGGGTTCACTTTGTATTACCCACATCTATCGTCTCGGATCGAGATACTCGATTCCTTGGGGAATTTTGGAAAATCTTGTGGAGAATGATGGACACCAAATTGAAGAGGAGCACTGCTTTCCATCCACAAACTGACGAAAAGACAGAGGTGGTAAACCAAACAATGGTACTTTTTCTTCGAGGCTACTGCAACAAGCATCCCAAGGTATGGGATGAAAATATACCCTATGTACAACATGCATACAACCAAGCTTTAGATTCATCCACTCAGAGTTCACCTTTTGAGACATGTTTTGGGTACCTACCAAAGGTTCCTTTGGAATTGATGTACAGGAGAGATGTCGATGTAAATGAAGAACGAACAGAGGACAAAGCCCACAAGTTCATGCAGAGGATTCAACAGATACACCAGGCAGTCAGGGAACAGTTGGAGAAAAGTCAAGCACAGTATAAAGCTCGGCATGACAAACACATGGTTGATCATCATTTCTAGGTTGGAGACCGGGTATGGCTTCACATCACCAAGGAGATATTGAAGGGTGAAGGTAAGAAACTCAAGCCCATTCATTATGGACCCTTCACTATCTTGGAGAAGAGAGGTACCAATGTTTTTCGTCTGGATCTTCCACCTTATATGCAGATCTACTTAGTTGTGAACGTTGAGAACTTGAAAAAATTTTAGCCTCCCATGATCATGGATCAAGATGAGGAAGTTTCAATATCATCAGTGTATGAGTTTTCACCTAAGTACTTGGATGAGATACAGGAGGATGAATACTTCACACAGGGGTGATGTTGATTATCTTCGAGTAGTCTTAAAAGGCACACATCCAAGCAAGGCAAAGTGGATCAAGAAGGACAAAGTCAGGGGACTCTTCCCTCACTAACCAGTTGATTGATCAAAGATTTTGTTGTTCCAAAAATCTCTCAGTGGGAAGTCATGATCCAAAAAAAGGATCCATAGAAAGCTAAGAATAAATCAGAACTCACAAAGGAAACTTAGAATGCTCAGAATGGCTCCAGCAGATAGAGAAAGGGAAAAAATTCAAAGTTCCCAAAACTTAGTGAAATCTGCATGATCGCGAAGATCATGTCGCAAGATTTCTAATGGCACAAACGACTTGTCAAACAGATTTACGGTTTGAAAGATATTTGTGGTCAAATTTGTGGTCAAATAGGGCCAGTAAACAGGGGACACATCATCATCTGTACTACTGACATCAGTAGATGACAGGGCAGGGTGACATAATCATATGGGATGATGACATAATCTCACCACATGGTAGCACCAGAGGATGCCACTTGTCACCCGCCATTGGAATTTTTAGGGGTTCAAGTGGACTAATAGAAAAGTCCCACATGGCACCCCAAGGAGACACCATGTGGCACCATCTGGAAGCACCACGTGTTAGTACATAATGACTGGGAAGCATGTTAGTATACAGGTGGGAGTATTAGTGGTTGTCACGTGGCCCAATAATCGGGTGACACGTGGTAGCTCGGGAAATGTTCAATCTTGACCCGTGAACAAATTTGATTTAAAAAAAGGTGTGGTGGGTCTACCAAATATGGTGGACCACGCCAATGTTAGAAGCTTCGATAGTGGATAAGTTATACCTAGCGGGGAAGCCAAACTGATATGCCAACATATGTATATATATATAGAAATAACCACTCAAAAATGGAGTCTGGTGGGTTCGACCCCGGAACCTCCTCCTTACCCAATGCTCTAATAACTTCGCCATAACCAGTGTGCCACACGATGTTGCTTGGTTTATCCTCCGGGTTTATTACTTAAAAAAATAAATCCTCCTAGAGTTGGGGGAGAGAAGCGTCATCATACCGTACGACCGTGGGTATGGAATACGTGGTAAATTTTGTCATAATTGCAGGTTGCAGAGGGCACAAAAACTAAGAGAAAATTTATCTTGGGCCTAGGACTGCTAGAGTTGGATTGGAGCGTGGAGATAGTCATTTTTGGGTAATTCGACGCCACGAATCTAGTGGTGATGTTTGTTTTCTGATCTGAGAATTATTTTTGTAGCTTGATTTCATAATGATGTATATTCATGTATTTACCAAATTCTTTTGCGGAGGTAATGAAAGAGCCTACCCATTTGAGAGTAGGACCCGGAGACGTAGTCCACTAGGGATGAACGATGTTATCAAGTTTTTTTTGTTCATATCCGATTCTTATGTCTCTTCATTTTTAAGTTTTCCCTTCTTTAATGGTTCACTTTAATTTATTCTCATTTAATACAGTTCTTTATAAGTCACGATGAAAAGATCTCGGATCAACTGGTGTGCTTCTGACATCTTTCTTGGCTAGGTCTATCTTGGCAAGGTCATGGTCTTGGGAGATATGACCCGTTCCTCTTTCTTTTTCTGAGTCCATGATATTTCACATTTCCCTAGTTTTCTAGCCAATCTTATTCATACGTGAAACAATGATGAAAATATGGAACCAATGATGGATGTAATTAGTGTCATTTCTCTACTACCCCATATATCTCTAAAGTAATCATAGGAGGAAAGGAAGTGACTAGGTGGCGAGGGAGTGGGGCGGTGCTACCCATTTATCTTTGTTGTGAGGCGGTGTGCAGCAGGCAAGGGCACAGAGAATGAACTGCAGAGCACTGCAGTCGATGCAATGTTGACAGGGGAATCATGTAGGAGTGAAAATCATTGCATTGATAGTGTCTAGTAATGTGCAGTGTGAGCCATAGAGATTCATCGATGAATCCGTTAGTAGAGGAATCAAATATATTTACTTATCTTTTAATTCTAGGGGAGAGAAAGAAGTGGTTACATGAGCTTCTTAGGGAAGAGGCCATGTGGCTCTTGATTTCCAAAAATATATATAAACCTCTCCTTTGAGATGTTTTGGGAGTTCGTTGGTTCTTCCTCATTCATTGTTGTTCATTATCTGACACTTCATTCTGATTCTTTGGGGGGGGGGGCATGAGAATGAGCTGTAGAGGACTGAAGCCATTTTTGATGGTTGTAGAAAGTTGTTGGTGTAATCCATCCATATATTAATGCATGTATTCTTGAGAGGCATTGCATGAATCAAAATTGATCACGGTTGCAAGTTGTGAGAGTCCCAACATGTATATTATTTCCCAGAATCAATGGATCCCTTGAAGGATATGAACAACCTAAGGGACTACATGGAAGAGAATGGTTTCCATGCTCTTGGGTTGTGCATTATTGAAAGAAGAGGGTAGTTGTACTTTGAATTGTTTTGTGTGTTGAGAAACCTATGAGATCTTGAGTGTTGACTGGTTTGAGAAGCTGAGTGTCGCCCTGGAACCCGTACTTATGGATTTATAGCCCTAGCTCGAGGCTGACCTACTATTGAGACTTGGAATAACAATGTTTATGGTTGGGTGGAACGTCCTTGGTCTGCATCCAGTTGGTGATTTGTATCTTTAAGATAAGTTCTTTCTCTGTTATATGGTTTCTTTGTTTATATGTGTAATTCCATTTTGTATTGGTTATCATTTCTAAGATTTGCATATACAATGTATTTTCTTGCTATATATGGTTGTGTGTGGCATGATAAACCTTCTTTAAGGTTTTAGATTGAATCTTGTTAAATGTGTGTTTTTCTATCTTATCTCATGCATGTGTTCTTGAATTAATTTTATTATCAGAGATAAATCTCGAGATTCGAGAGGAGTCTTGTTACTTTCATGATCCATCATGTTGGTGGTCGGATGCTTAATGGTCATTAAACATATTCAAGATATGAGCAAAGTCCCAATATTAGGAATTGATTAACTATGATAGAGGTTGATCATTGGTGTGGCCTAACCCATCCAAGGGTTGGGCATGTTATAATATTGTAATAGAACCATCTTGATCAAGAGTTCCAAGAATTTTTAGTCTAGCATAACAGACAGTAAGAGTAAAAGAAATTTTGGGGTCCTGTGGCTTACTTGCATGCCATATTGGAATGGGGATATGACAATGGGTATGGGAGAATTCTTGGAGTAGTGTGACCTAGTTTGGTGGTTGGGGATGTGACATGGGGGTAATCAGACACATGAAACTAGATAATGAGTGAGGTCTGAATGGATTCTCAACACACTTCTATCAAAAGTGTTGGCCAATCATAAAAAAAATCTAATAAAAATGGTTTAGTACATCCAAAATTCAGCAAAAATTGGGGGAAATACCAACTCCACTTCCTTTCGCTCATTTCCAAAGACCAAAATTCCACATCCTTTTCCAATTTATTCCCAATCTCCCTATGCAATGTCTCCTATAAAATCATCTCCAAGATCATAGAATAATTCCTTAAACCCCTCTTCCCCCTTCTTATATCCCCTAATAAAGGAGGCTTTGTATAAAAAAGACAAATGGTGGAAAATATCTTCCTGGTTCAAGAACTAATCCTCTCAATTCAATTCATAGGAGATTAAGGAATGACCATAAAAAATTGTATGGACAATTCCTTCGAATGATTAAGACACAACTTCTTAATGGAATTCCTCACTATATTTGGTTTCAATGATTTTTTTCTCCCTTGGGTGGCCGCCTACTTCCACTATCCTTGGATGGCCCCACTAGTAAATGGTAGACCAACTCCCTTCTTTAAATTTTCACATGGTCTTCATCAGGGTTTCCCCCTCTCCCCTATTTTATATATCCTTATGGATGAAGCTTTAAGAAGAATACTAAATAAAGAGATACTAAAAAAACTATCCCAGGCATCAAAATCACCCATGGGGTAACGAGAATTAATAATTCTCAGTTTTCTAATGATACTGTCCTTCTTGGGGGGATTCCTCAATCATAGCTAAAAGATTCAAAAAATATATGTATTATTACACAACATCTTCTGGTGGCCTTATAAACATTACCAAAATCCAAATTTATGCTTGGAACACCTTAGCCAGAATCTTGAGAAGAATAACCAACATTATGTACTTCCCTCTACCTGAAGATTGGAAATATTTTAAATATTTGGTATTCCCCATATGCCTCAAATCCATTCCATCCTCTTCATAGTGGAACCCAATTTTACACAAGATGAAAGACAAATTCCATCAGTGCAGCTCATATTGGTTAAACCTAGCAGGGAGAGTAATCCTTATAAAATCCATCCTTTCAACTTTTCCTATTTTCCTCTCTTCTAGCACTAGACAAGATTAAATATTTCATTTCCAAAGAACTCAGACAATTTATATATAAATGATGATTCTCCAACTCTAAGTGATTTCATTTGGTAAATTGGAACATTGTTAGATCTCCAAGGTCTTGTGGAAACTTGGGGATCAAGGAACCATCTATAATCAATTTATCCATGGGATCTAAAATCCTCTGGAGGATGATTTATGGGGAAAATGATTGGTGGAAAAGAATCATCTATTGTTGGACATGTATTTTTGGATGCAAGTTAGGAGAAAAACCTAAGTATAAAGAAATGTGAAGAAGGAAGAAAGTGCGCAGAAGGAAGAAAGTGCACAAAAGAAAGTAAGTGCGCTGGAGGAAGATAGTGCACAGACAAAAGAATAAAGCAAGCAAGTGAGAGAATAAAGAACAAAGGAAGACAACACGACATTCCATAAATAGAAGAGCAGTAGAAAAGTTACATAAAGAAGAAAGCATAAGAAATAAAACAACCAATTAATTGAAGTTGGCCATGCCATGCATTGTAATGGGATATTTTTGGGATAGATAGAACAAATATTTAAGCCCTATATTGTGGGTATAAATATGTAACGAGTTGGGATATAGAGGAGAAACTGAGTAGGGAGGTTGACATATTATGAAAGCGTCGTGAATGTAATAGTTAGTTATTAAGACAGAAGATGAATAAATAGAGAGTTAAGAGAGGATATTGTGCCTTGTGTTATCTACTTGTCTATGCATGCTTATGAATTATGTGGTTATGCATAGTAGAATAGACTTAGTTTATGGATTAATTATAGCGTAATATTCATAATTGTGACTATGAAGAATATCTGTAATAATCGGGAACATGTTAAGGAAAGGAATTTGAATCCAAGAAAGTAATACTAACAAGGAAGAATGAATCAGTTGTCTATCTCCCTTTCGCTTACCACTGCATAAACTTGGTTCTTGCAGTCCCAATAGATACCCCAGGTGAGATTTCATCTGCGCAAGTAGGTGATGTCGAAAGGGCCAATGTCTGGTGGGTTTTTTGGTCATAAGTAAACAAAACCTTTGGTCTTACAGCCCATGCACAAAAATTATAAGCCAACAAAAGGTTTTGTTGTCGGGACCAGGAAATTGTGATTAAGGGAATATTTTGGAGGCCGAATAAGAAGGAGATAACGAACTGGTTAGAAAGAAAAGAATGGGAATTTGCGCAACAAGAGAATAGAAACCCTTGGATGAGTGACAATAAATGGATGCAAAGGTATGTGTTCATATATTTGCACAAAATTGTCTTTGGTGAATTTCCAAAAATTATGACCAAGTGGCTAGAGAAGTTAGTAGAAAAAATGGGAAGGTTTAGTGGAGCAACACCGAAGAATTGGACTCTTGAATTGATCAGAAAGTTGAATTCGGTAAGTAACAAAACTTCTCGAGCAATTGATTTTTGGTTGGATAGTGTACTAGGTGGTTATGTTACATAATTTGCAGTAGATTGCATTCAATCATATAGTGTCACAGAAATAATTTTTTTCAAATGCCTACGTGGAAGGTTCTTGAAATCGTTGAATAAGTGGATAAAGATTTTTTATGTGAAAAACACATGATGATAATGAAGTCCGACAGATAAAATTTCTTTGTGCACATAGGGGGAGCTGGAGGATAACAGAAGGATCATTTGAGAAAAGGAAGGAATAAATGAACAAGGAACGAAGGGACTGAGGATGTAAGAAAGAAGAATACTAGAGGAAGGGTATGATTTTGGAGATTTGCATGGAGGAAGGATGTACAAGAGGAAAAATACTAGGGATCGGAGAGAAGAGAAACACAGTGAGCCAAAGGAAAGAGAATATTGCGCACTAGTCTGAATCATAGAGATGCCATAGATAGGAGGAGAAGAAGATGGGTTCCAGTCCAGTCCATTAATATAAGAGCTAGTAATTCCTACTCAGATAGGATCCTGTATAGAATACATGACCCCATGTGTGTCACCACAATCAAATATAACATATGAATACTTGTCAAAATCCATCATAGTTAGTCGAGGAGTACAAAGTAGTAGCAGTCAAAATAATGGTAGTCGTGCAGTCTACCAGCATCACCAAGAAGAGGGACTACACAAGCCAACATGGCAGGAGTAGATAATACTCTTAGACTTCCTGAATTCAAGAAAGTGGGGCTAGAGGATCCGGAAAAACACTTGTCTGTGTGAGAAACAGTTTGGGCCACTAAAAAAATAAAATATGATGTTGTGAAGATTGTGCAATTAGAGACAACATTTAGAGGTCTTGCGCTAGTATGGTATATGAAGTTACAGATTGTTATGCCTATAGGATAGGCCCACACTTTGGTAGAGATAAATAAAGTGTTATTAAAGGAGTTCAAAAATCCAAAGTCAAAGTCACAGTACATCACCGAGTTGAAAGAGATCAAACGGGTACAAACAGAGTCGGTATGGGATTTCGATCAATTCTATAAGGATGTGATGGGGAGATTGACTTTCCAAATTTCATATCAACAACATCAAGAGAGGTTTATTGTCGAACTTATACCACACATTTGAAGGCCCCTAATTCAACAGAAGGTTACGTCGCAACCCGAGGTGATGGAGATTGAAATGAAACTAGAGGCATCTCCGATGAGAAATATTGGGGGAATGGCACATGTTCAGACGCAGTTGGATGCATTGAAAATTCAGATGTCTGAGCTTACCAAAGTAAGGGAGAAACAAGAAAAAATTTGGTATACCAAATGTAGGACGAAGGGACATTACAATGAAAAATTCCCAGCATTCGTGCAGTATTTGGTAGTTGGAGCGTCGAGTCCACTACCAGGGGGGATACTACAAGATATGTAAGAAATGGGGCCATCTCCCCATTGAGTGTCCATTTCTACAAAAGTATCATATCAAATCCAAGAATTTTTTTTGCAATTTTTTCAAGTCAGTGGGACATGAAGAGAAGGATTGTTGTGCATTCTCCCTACTAAGGGAGTGCACATCAGATATGTACTGGATCCAAGAAGAAAACACCTCTGCAGAGGGGGTTGGTGTGAAGTATAACAATCAGATAGGTTTTAATCAAGGGAATAAAGGAAACTTTGGTAGAGTCCAAGGTAGAGGGACTTTTGGTAGAAGAGGACGCAAACTAATTATCTTTTAAAACTGTAATCAACCTAGACACTTGGTTGATGATTCCCAGAATCCATGTGCAACATGCACATATTTCAGAGCACTGGATCACTCGACATAAGACTGTCCTAACTACTTATGAAATGGTAGGCTAGAGGAAACCCAAACCATAATCCGAATCTAAATGTGTAGAAGATATCAGCCGAAAGACGCAATGAAGGACCAAAAGTAGAAGTTGTTACATGTGGAGGAGCTAGAACAAACGTTGATATGGTGACTCAAGGAAACGAGATAGAGAAGTGGGTAAGGAAGTCATCAAGAGAAAGAGAAATATCTGATCGCAAGAAAAGAAATACTTGGACTGCATGGGGGAGCATCAACATCATCGTTGCCTCATATAGAAGATCGATTTGTGTTAGTCGAGTTGTATTAGAGAAGTCAACTGTGCAGGTAAGTACACTAACATAATTTTTAAGGAGTTGTGTAAAACTAATGAAAGATATAACTGCACTAAGTATATTATATAACATAAATGATCAATGCACAAAAGGAAGGGACACCCTTGTCACACAAAGAATGTTAAACCATGTACTACGCAGGAACAGAACCAACATAGAATTCAAGTTCAATGCATAGACTGGAGATTACGATGTGGATAATGTTATTTTGGACTTAGGATATGATGTGAATATGCTACCTAAGAAGACATGGGATGTTGTGGGTGAACCTGATCTAGTATGTTCCCCTGTTCAGCTAAGGCTCGTGAATCTACATAAGATAGTCCTAATTGGGAGACTAACAGGAGTACATGTGAACATAGATGGGGTGCGCAACATGGTATACTTTGAAGTTATTGAGATATTATATAATATTCAACCATATCCAACACTAATGGGATTGGAATGGGCGTTCAATAACCAAGAAATTATTAACTTGAAAAGGAGGGAGCTAATATTCGAGGTAGGGGATCTGAAAGTTACTGCTCCTTTGGACCCATCATAAGGAAATTGATACACAGAGCCAACAAGAGGGAAGGACATTGACAACTTATACAATCTGATTGTGCATATGGAGGATTATGTCGATCCGACAATGGATGGTGCACTGAGTTGGAGAAGTATCATTTCATGTGTATCAGATTCCAAATCTAGTCTAGAGAATTGGCAGTAGAGGATGCATGAAGTGTCAACTAAATGATGTGCATGGATAAAACGATCTTTCCGCTGGATTGGAATAGATCTAGGTGACCCACCTAGGTAGGATGGACTAACTAATATTGGTGTATTTATAAAATAATTTGAGTTACAGGTAACTGAACAATAGAGGTTGTTGGCATTGGATTTTGTATTAAAGGCGACTCTAGCTAGATGGTGGGTTGCACATAGAAAGGGAATGAAAGACTGGTCACATTGTAGTATATTAATGTATATTTGCTTTGGCCCCAAGGAAGAAGATATTTCACAGAAATATACAGGAGAGAGAGACTTGAAGGGTCACGTGCATATATGTAGGGCCTTATGGCACTCAATACCAGAAACAAGAGTGGACGCACAAATTCATACACACGTTGGACACAATCCTACAAAATTGGTATTTAGAATTGGAGATGCGTAGGGAGAAAACAAGATGGGAAGAATTGGTCCAGATATTCTAAATCACGTTCACATTTGAGCATGAATATCCATCTATATATGCAACACTACATGCAATTCACACAAATATCTTCTCGGAGGTAGAGACGATGGGAGTAGTACCCATATGCAGTGCGCATAAAGCCAAGATGATTGCCCAGAAGCTATTGTAATGATATAACATAACAAAGGAAGAGTATGAGGAATGTGATCCCAATAACGTACAAATACCTGAGACATAAGGAACATGTGCAGTATAAGTCCCATAGCTTGCATAGGCCTCATACACACAACCTATAAAGATGAAGAAGGTCAATAATGGGACAATGGAGAATCCTAAGTTTATGAAGATAGGAGATTATTGGAACGATGAGGCAATTGAGAAGGTTGCAGACTTATTGCGAGAATATCAATATTTATTCCCAAAAACATTTTCAAAGATGAAGGGGATAGTAGGAGACTTAGGCAAAATGAAGATCCCACTAAATCTCAGAGCTAAGCCAATATGAAAGAGACCTTACAGGTTAAACTCGAGGTACAAGCAGAAGGTCAAGGCTGAAATAGAAAGGATGCTAGACACAAGAATCATTGAACCAATAGAAGAATCTGAGTGGATTAGTCGAATGGTGGTGTAGGAAAGAATAAAGGAGGAATTAGGATCTAAGGAAACTGAATGATGCATGCTTACATTATCCATTCCCAACACCATTCACAGATGAAATAGTGGAGAATGTAGGAGTTCAAGAAACTTATTCGTTTACTGATGGATTCTCTGGGTACCACCGGATAAGAATTATGTAGGAGGATAGACACAAAACCAATTTTTCAAAAGAGTGGGGAAGTTATTAGTATACAGTTATGCCATTCGGTTTGAAGAATGCCCCTGCAATATTTTCTAGGGTAGTAGTGGTAGCATTCAAGGATTTCATCCATAAATTCCTGGAAGTTTACTTGGATGATTGGACTGTGTTCAATATACTATAGGATCATATAGAATTTATTTGGCTCATGTTAGATCGATGCAGACAGTGTCATATTTCGATAAACTTAAAGAAGTGTATCTTTTGCTCACCGTTTGGAATTCTACTAGGAAATGCAGTATGAAAACAAGGACTATTGGTTGATCCAGCTAAGATTGCGGTAATTATAGAGTTGGAGTCTATGAAATTAGTCAGAAAGTTGAGGGAAACTTTGGGTCATATAGGGTATTACAGGAATTTTATCAAAGGATATGCGCAAATTATAGCATCCATGGAAAAGTTACTAAAGAAGGAATCCAAGTTACAATGGAATGAGGACTGCCAGAAGGGGTTGGACACTTTGAAACAAAAACTGGTAACCACACCCATTTTGATCTTTTCGGAGTGGAACAAGGAGTTCCATGTACATGTAGATGCATCGTTCATAGCGTTGGGTGCAGTACTATCACAACCAGGAGAAGGGGACATTGATAATCCAATTTCATTTGCAAGTAAGAATTTGTCTATATATGAAAATAATTATAGCACTACAGAACGAGAAGGATTGACAATGGTCTATGCGCTACAGAAGTTCAAGCACTACTTATTGGGGTCCCACTTCAATATGTATAAAAACCATTCTGCATTAAAGTACTTAGTCAACAAGCCTGTATTAGGTGGAAGAATATGCAAATGGATGTTATTATTTAAGGAATATGACTTTGAAGTCATAATAAAACTAGGAAAGTTGAATGCAGGACCTGATCATCTCTCAGGCATATTGATCGGAGAGGATGCAGGTAATTTAGATGATAACCTCTCAGATGCATAGTTATTTGGAGCAAGGATGGTAGATGATCACTTCTCGTATATTGTGGAGTTTTTAAGTATTGGCATGGCTCCCTTAGAGATGATCATTGCACAAAAGAAGAAATTGGTAGTAAAAGCGGTACATTACCAGTTGATTGCAAGCAATTTATATAAGTTAGGTGCAGATGGGATATTGATATGTTGTATACTAAAACATGAAAGGACGATTATACTAGAAGAAGTGCATGATGGGATTGTTGGAGGACACTACACATGAAGGTCAATGGCTCATAAGATTTTATGTGCAGGGAAAATTGAAAACCATCTAGTATTTTTAGTCCCGTGACATGTGTCAAAGAGTGGGAAAACCATCTAGGAGATATGAAATGTCGTTAAATCCACATGTTACACTGCAAGCATTTGATAAGTGGGCCATTGAATTTGTAGGACCGATCAATCCACAAGCAAGGAGATCAAGGGAAAGTTACATCATCACTACGACTAAATACTTGAAAAGGTGGTCAGAAGTAGCACTAGTTACCGATTGTACTGTAGATATTGTTGTGTGGTTTCTATTCGAGAATGTAGTCACAAGGTTTGGATGTCCACACATATTACTTAGTGATTAAGGTATGCACTTTCTCAACAAAACAAATGCCGCACTAACTGAGGAGTTTCAGATTCATCATCAAAAGAGTACACCATATAACCCTTAGGACAATGGCACAGTGGAAGATTTTAATAATATGTCGAAGAATGATTTGAAAAGGATCTGTAGTGTAGGGAGAAATGATTGGGACTTACGAGTCCCTACAATACTATGGAATTATAGAACTACAAGTAAGAAGTTGATAATACATACACCTTTATGGTTGGTTTATGGACAAGAAGAAATGATACCAATGGAGTTCATTCTACCTAGCCTATGCCTTGCAACAATCACTAAGCTCTTTGATACTGGCGTGATATAGGAGACATTGGCGTAGTTAGTTCATCTTGAGGAGGAATGGTTTATTACAGGATTCCATCAACAGGTGTAGAAAGAACAAGAGAAGGCTTGGCAAGATCGCCACATTAAACCAAATAAATTTCAAGTTGGCGATTTGGTACTACTCTATGAAAACAAGTATATGCAACATCTAGGGAAGTTTCACATGCATTGGTTATGACCTTACATAATCCATCAATTAACCAAGATGGGTGTTGCACGGATGGAAACTTTGAATGGACAAGTCCTAGAGGGAATGGTTAATGGGAATTGATTGAAACTATATAGAGACAGTTGATAGTCCATGCAGTAATCTGGGTTGTGCCAAAACCCTTGTATTATAGTAAGTGTAACATAGTAGCAAGAAAAACAAGAAAGAAAAAAAAAAAAAAAGTAGAAAAAAGGAAAGAAAAAAACGAAAAAGTAGACATAGGATAGAAGAAAAATAGTGTTTGAATACCAATGTATCAAAATTTACACAAATGGACTGATCATCACACACGAAGAAAACACTGTGCCAAGTTAAGAGACAAGATACAGATGTGCTTGACTGTGAAGTATATAGATGGGAGAGAAAATAACCACTATGTAAGTTGGCTACGACAAGACTGTTAAAATAAGTTAGGCAGGGAAACGACAGTTAGATGACTAGCGGGACAGGTCATAAACACATTGTATAAGTCTTTAATAGGAAAAGCC
This sequence comes from Picea sitchensis, assembly GCA_010110895.2. Lineage (NCBI taxonomy): Eukaryota > Viridiplantae > Streptophyta > Pinopsida > Pinales > Pinaceae > Picea > Picea sitchensis. The sequence goes on along the minus strand of SNQJ01S0038039.1, from coordinate 21,945 downwards.
ACCAAAAATCACAAACATATCAATAATACGAATGGAAAATCATAAGGAAGATTTGGAAATAAAGGATCATTTAGTTACCAAGTCACCAACTACGATGCCTGATTGGAAAAGGAAGTTAAGTTGGTATGAGACATGTATACTTGGCATGAACACACAAAACACAAAGAGAGAAGGAAACTCTAAGTCATTATTGCATGCAAGCAGGAGTGAACATAGCCGAATTACCAGAGACAAGTTAAAGAGACCTGCACAGACACATGAATCTCACCGACAAGTCCACCATACAGAGAGAATGGCACCATCGAGAATGCGAGGACCATCCACTGCAACAAAGAAACAACCAAAGCAACCAGTAGCAGATGTGGAGGTCGAGGAGGTAGCTGGAACTTCGGCCCCGACATCACCAATAGTTTTTCACATGGAATATTTACCTCCAAGGAAGGGTAAAGCACCCCCAGTAACCATACCAGTTAATAAAAAATACCCATTACTAATAGCACTAGTTCCGAATGACATCAGTAGCGATGAAGACATGCTCGGGAAGGTTGCCAACCTAAAGTTCATGGACCACAATATCACCAATTATCATTAATTCCCTAAGCTGACCATGGACCAATATTTATGCACAGAGACCACCCTAGTCATAGCATCAATACTAGTAGAACCATAGGAATGAGCATCAAGCTTGGAGAAAGTAGGGATACTAAACTTGTTTGAAATACCACATTTCAGATGAAGTACATAAATAAATGTATGTGTCAATTTATTACTTAGCTTCATTCATGGGGGGACACTATGGATGGATCCCTTAGTCTCAATTGATATTGCACTACTTGTGCATATCATAGGGTTGAGCAAATCAGACAAAGACCCCTCATTATTGTTCCACAAAATGGGAGAGCGAGCCCTCTTTGAAGCCACGAAAGAGAAATTTGACACATTCATAGGAAAAAGAGCTCTATATGTGAAGAGCATCAACGATAGGGATGTCGGGTTTATGATGCGGGTTTTGGCCTGCGATATTTTTCACAAATGTAGTAGAGACAAAGTGCCAGTGACAGCCATTTCAGCGACATAAAAATGAAAGGAAGGGGTTCACATGAGCTAGGAGACATTTCTAGTTAGACAAATTCTACAAGATTGCATGGAGGCCTAGGAGAAGGGTTTTGAGTTTCACTACACATGGTTACTCATTCTCATTGTGTTTTTTGTATAGCAAGAGCCTGCATATTACCAGCGCATCTGTGCTACAATTCACATCCCTTTGGCTCCTAGGTATGCCAACTTGTGTCACACAGCCATAAAGAGACGAAAGTCTGACAAAAACACCACTTTTTATACCTATTTGTAGCTCATTACTAAGGTAGTGGAGACCACAGTGTGCATACTGAAGGAATCAGTCGCCGCATTCAAGGATATCGCATGATTTAGAGTCGACATGCACCATCTGTATGACATTAGGGATGATTTTAGGGGCTAAATTTCGCTCATGGGCTAATTTTCCATGGTTTTTCCAAAAACGAGATTCGCTATTTTAAAAATTATTCGCCCAAATTCTATAGGATAAAATTATTTTACCTTAAAAATCGCCAAAATTTTATAAAAAACTATATAAAATCCTTAGAAAATTGAATATTTTTACAAAAATATCGCCAATCATTTATAGTTGGCATATGAGGGATTTGTAAGATTCGCCAAGGTTTCTACATTTTAAAATAAATTTCCATCCTTAAAATAATCCTTGCTGTATGTGTAAGCCAAAAAGGATCATGCATGAAAATGGTTACCAACCAATTACCAGTTGACACTAGAAGACATGCACTTAATAATTAGTGACTGGGAGGACGATTGGAAAAATCCAGGAGACAATTCAATGCCCTCAAAAGAGGGCGAAGGCCAAGACAACAATGAAGAAGAACAAGATCAGACTAATGGTGAAAGCAATCGTCCTTCCCAATATAAAGTCCCAGACGCAGGACTCGAAATAAAAGATAAGGAACCAGAACAAACGGGAGGGACGCGGAATAAAGATAAGGCTCAGCGGAAGACCCTATTTTATATCTTAATTGATGATGATATGGATAGGATTGGGTACTAGATCCAGGATTCCACAGAGGAACTCTGGGGGGAAGGTGCAAAGAAGCACGGGGACCAACAAAAGAAGGTCCAGGATCAACTGGGAATCCTTCAACAACTCCTAGAAACAACATGTGTCGTGAAAGATCCCAGGTCAGGGGACAGACCATCCACAAGACCACAAAAAAAGAAGACAACACAAAGACAACCCTAACACAGCTCTCAGGGGAACATATAACCATACAGAATGAGGCAATTACGATAGATTTTCTAGTGGGCAAATTGCAAGAACAAATAAAGGCGTTGGGCCAACTTAATATAGTCGTATCCAGACTACCTATCCAAAGTGTATAGGACTTACAAGAAGAATTGGTGAAGGAAATAAAGCATAGAGAGGATGCAACACACTAAGACTTGGACAAAATGAGGGATGAAATATCCCAAGTACAGGCACAGTATGATATGACCCTTCAACAAAAGAAGGAGATTGAAGGACGAATGGAGGAATTTATGAAGACTAAATAGGCCGCAAAGGAAAGGGTCGCAAAAGAACAACAGGAGAAGGACGAAGTTGAATCCATGGTGCAGAAGACACAAGCATCATTCCATAAATTATACAAGGAAGTACCAGAGGTTCCCCTGGTCATAGAGGCCACTATGGAGGAACATAAGTCCAAGATTGGCGAAGTGATGAAGGGATTCTAAGCATAGATCCAAGATTTACAATAGAAGAGCAGACCCAACACACTACCTGAGGTGGACGGAGGTAGAACAAGGATAAAAATGAAAACAATTTCCAAGATTAATAAATTCAAAGATGAATGCGCAAAACATTGTGAAATGAGTGTGAAGGTGTGGGAAGAGCTCATGGGAGACCCAGAGATGAAGGTCGTAGAGGAAAAACTGCGAGAAGTGCAAGAACATGCGAACGAGGAAGAATAAAAGGCTACTACATTTACACCACTTGAGCGTATGGAAACCATTTTGGCTTAGTGATAGGCATATGTCGAAGTGGAGAAACTACGGGACAAACATAAGGTCCTTCAGCAGAGACTCAGACCCAGGCAGGAAGAAGCAGTAAGGATTATTGGAGAATTGGCCATTGTACAAGGTAAGTTCAAACAAGTTGTGGCAGAAACAAAGAAAAAACTCACAGACTTGGTCGCGCAGGCCATAGAGGAGATAACAACAAAAGAGGCCACAGTTGTCACAGAGGTAGAGGCCACTAAGGTTGTTTCTCAACACTTCATTGCAACATGGAAGAATAGGAAATAGGCCTAAGTGGATCGGGACGAGCCACATGTGAGTGTTGGAGTCCTGTTGGATAGGAAGTTTTGTATGCAAGTTAGGAGAAAAACCTAAGTATAAAGAAATGTGTAGAAGGAAGAAAGTGCGCAAAATAAAGTAAGCGTGTAGGAGGAAGACAACGCACAGACATAAGAATAAAGAGTGAAGGATGACAACATGACATTCCATAAATAGAAGAACAACAAAAAAGATGTATAAAGAGCATAAAGCATAAGAAAGCAAGCAACTAGTTAACTGAAGTTGGGCATGCCATGCATTGTAATGGGTTATTTTTGGGATAAATAGAATATGGATTTAAGCCCTATATTGTGGGTATAAATATGTAATGGGTTGGGAGATAGAGGAGAGACTGATCGGTGAGGTTGACATATTATGCAAGAGTCGTGAATGTAATAGTCAGTTGGTAAGACAAAAGATGGATAAAGAGAGAGTTAAGAGAACATATTTTGTCTTGTTTTATCTACTTGTCTATGCATGCTTATGAATTATGTGGTTATGCATCGTAGAAGAGACTTAGTTTATGGATTAATTATAGTGCAATATCCATAACTGTGACTGTGAAGAATCTCTATAATAATCGAGAATGTGTTAAGCAAAGGAATCTGAATCCTAGAAATTAATACTAACAAGGAAGAATGAATCAGTTGTATGTCTCCCTTTCCTTTACCACTGCAGAAACCTAGTTCTTGTAGTCCCAATATATACCTCAGGTGAGACTTGATCTGCGCAAGAAGGTGACGCCAAAAGGTTCCATGTCTGGTGGGTTTGTTGGTCATAGGTAAATTGAACCTTGGTTCTTACAACCTGTGCACAGAACAGATAATCCAACATCTATCACAAATACTTTTCAGGAGTGATAACATGTTTCCTCAATGCAATTCCCATTATGAAAAGAGGCTATCAAATTTGGAATATTTTGAAGGCCTCCCTCCCCCTCATCCAAAACCATATCATGTAGATCCAGGGAAATGGGAAAAATAATTTAATTCACTCGAATGTCATTATGGGGAATCCACCTCTTTCTTCTAATCCACTCATATCTCCCCTCATTTATTGGCTACAATATCAAGGGTAACTAATCCTTTATGACATCTCCTCTTGTAATCACACAACTAGTAAATGGATGGGATGGTCCTTGTATTATCCCCTCCCCAAAAATTGAAGGACGTGGGGGTGGGATTTGACCCCTCCATGCGAAAAGTGAAGGAAATGGGGGTGGGATTTGACCCCTCTGTGCCAAAATTGAAGGACATCGGGGTGGGATTTGACCCCTCCATGCCAAAATTGAAGGACATGGGGGTGGGCTTTGACCCCTCCGTTCCTTAACAACACACTCTGTCATTGATTGTCCCCGACTCTCCTAAACCTCTAGGACCTAAAAAAAAATTCAAGGACATGGGGGTGCGCTTTGATCCACTTATGTGTGGATGATTCAGGTGGATATCGGTGGCCACCCACATTTTCCAACTGGCTCAAAACGACATTCTAGCAATTTTGATAATTTACTATTTTTAGCAGTTTTTCAGGTCCTGAACTTCTAGAGCCGTTTTGAGGCCCTAAACGACATTTTTTGGGGTATCTTGTAGTCGCAAAATTTTGTGCAATTGTTGTATTCCTCGAATAGATCTTTCCAATGGGCTATCGTACGCCTAAAATGGAGATCATATGCAAACGTTACGACCCTGGGAAGTTGATGTACTGACTTACCCAAACGGGGCCCACATGACTTTTGGCGCTTCATCTCCCAGGGTTAGGTTTTTGGATGTTTAGGGTTTTTGAAACTCCTGTTTATTGTAAAAAGGCCTTGAGAGCCTCATTGTAATCATCTTCTTGCGAATGAGCGTAGCCATCACATCTCTTCTCAGAGATAAGCTGTCACCATTCCAACAAGCTTGTTTTCCGCTGCATTTTACAGTTTCATCTTATTTCCTTATTAAATAGAAAACCAGTTTTATTGTATCTCTATTATTCTGTGTTAAGAATCTGGTAATAATCTGTAGTCATTTCATTTTTCTCATAAAATCCAGATCAATGGTATCAAAGCGGTCTACTCCTTGTCATCTTAATGCATGTCCCCAACGAGGTCGGAGTACAAAGATTTGGGTCTCGAGCTTGTTTCTCTTGACGACAAAATCTCTCGCACACCCAAGCAACCTCTCATGGAAGGAGAAAAGAAAGATGATGGGACAGGAGATCCTTTCAAACTGTTGATTGAGGAAGCCCTCACACAATAGATGAACGAGATGATGGATAATTTCACGTAAATCCTTCGACGACTACCAACAGGCAATGCATATGTTAGAAAAACAGGACCGCGGAGCAATAAAATAAAACAAATGCGGAAATAAAACACAGAAGATACACAATACAAGAGAGACACAAATTTATGTGGTTCACCCAGTGTGGGCTATGTCCACTAGAGAAATTGCCAGGTCCTTTCTTTATTATTATCCAGCAAAATGAAGGGATACAACCTACAGCAAAACCCGTTGTAACTTCCTCTTCTTTCTCTCACAGTCTCCT
>SNQJ01S0038038.1:61560-76872 GCA_010110895.2 Picea sitchensis | reverse complement strand
GGTTTTCCTCTTCCAAGTGAAAAGTGAATTGTTGTGCTAAAATAGATATGTCTTGTATGTTAATTTCTTCGCATTGAGTGAAAAGATCATTGTTGTTGTCTTGCCCCTACATAATATGAGAATCTGAAATATATTTCAGAACATGCTCATGGTTATAAGAGGAGCAAATAAAAATAATTCTTAGAACATGAAGGTTCAATAGTTAATCCACCAATAGTAGGAAAACATTCTTGATTTATCTCGGTTAAACTAGGAGAATTTATAACAACAAGACAATTAAAATCATCATAAATTAATTCCACTTTATCTATGGGTGAGGAAGGATTCATGTCATGAGTGGCCAGATTTTCTTCATTAACAAAATGATCATAATTTAAGTTTTTCTCTGTAGCATTCTCCTCCATTTCTTGTGATGAAAAATATGAGATAGGATGATGAGAACCTCACATAACCATCGGTGTAATCCAAAGTGTCCTATTATCAGCGGGAAGACCCTCGTCTTGGTCAACTACAGAAAAATATGAACTTGAATTTACAACACAAGAGGTCTATTTTTCATCATAAGGAAAGAAAGTGGGGATGGAGTGGTTAGAGGATACATATGTTTCTCTTGAAAATCAATTATCTCTCTTATCTATATCCCCCATAGTAAAGAAAGATCCAAACATATGAAGTCCAACTAAAGCATTAATATTTTCAACATTTTCATTTAAATCCCAATTAGCGTGTAAATGAATATTAAGAAATGATTTAGATTCTTCATCCACTAGTTGATATGTTTCATTAACAAGAGAAATTAAATGGATAAACAAATTTTTGGTAGAGTTCATATCATCCAAAGGGAATCTATAACAAAGATGGGTAAATCTAATAAGAAAATCTTCAAGAGATTCATCTTTGTTCTTCCTAAGCTCTGATATCTCTGCACACAAATCATCATAATCATAATTCTCAAAAGCATGCCAAAATTTACGCATAAATTGTTACGATGTATGAATAGAGGCAGTCGACAAAGTCTCACACCAGCTCTTGACTCGGCCTGTGAGAGTGAGAGTGAAAACCCCGCAAATGACACTTCCATCAATAATATTTTGAGAAACACAAAATTTCCATAATTCAAAAGCATGTTCATATGAAGTTGTATCTCCCTCACCATCGAATTTAATTTGTGACAAGAGATGTAAAAACTTTCTAGGAGTTTTAAGAGGTACAATACCAGAAAAACATCTCCATAAACGGATATGGGATGGAGCCATAAATAAATAAATAAAAATTAACAAGAATGACTCCACAAACTCAGCTTTTCATATGTTCCTCCTTCTAGTGCCATTTCAATTAACGGGTCCAAATGGCATGTCAAGCATGTAAGGGAAAACACCCGATGGTAGGTCCCAATTAGACCTACTCTCATTTGGTGTAGCTTTTACAACCAGTATGTGGGATTAGTTGCCACTAATAATTAAAATAAGAAAAAGGGGAAAGACAGGGAATTGTCCCCTAAAAATTTATAATTAATTCTAAATCTAATCTAAAACAGAAACAAACAAATCTAATCAAACTACTTCTAACATATCCTGCAGGAGCAAAACTAATAGACGAGCACAATTTAAAGTGATATTTTTTACAACATAAATAGTTCATGGCAACCAAGAATATGTTAAAGAAATAATATTTCAGATATCATCTCAAATAGTTGTAGAGGAGACCTATAACATCATCCATGTACTCATTAGAAATCACAACAACATAAGAATTCTAGATACTAAGCACATAAATAGTTCATATGATCAACACCCATAAAAACTTAAACAAAAAATACATGTGTAGAGTAGTCCCACAAACATTTAAAAACAATTATGACTTCAAAGTGCCTTATGCTCTTCATATATCCAACAATGATAGTATCATTAGTCTATACAATGAGAAAAATTCCCTTACTACATCCAACGAGTTCTCTTTTATAAGGCAAGAGAGACTCCTCAACTCTTGTGACTGTTCATTTCATTTCCCTTCATTTTGTCATTTTACATTTCTAATTTCTTTTACATTTTTGGAAATGAATATGTGAGTGTTATAAATGGAATTTGAAAAGACCCCTGAGTATTTATTCTCGCCTTAAGGAAGTTCATAAATTATATTCATTTAAAATATTATTAACCCTGCTTTTTCTTGTCTTCTTTTGTTCTTCCAAATGTTTCTAGGTGTTTTCTGGTGTTAGTCTACTGAAATATCACCCCATCTTCATTTTCTTTGTCTTAGACTTCTAATGTTCCCTTGCAGGTCCGATTTTGAATCGTATAGCTTCAAATATGATTGCCTGAACATGCACAACCCATTTTCTAATTAAATTTGGGGCTCACCACTCTGATGGCTTACCATTGGAGTCCGACGATCAAAGGGTGGAGGGGAGAGTGAACTCTAATGGAGTAAAATTTTCTAATGGGGTAGTAACTCTGATTCATGTGGGGTGGACATGAATACTCCTATGGCTTACCTCCATCCTTCTAATGAAGTCTAGCTCTGATGGGTAAAACATCAATGTAATATAATAATACTCCTCTGATCGGTAACAATCTAATGACTCCACACTCTGATGATCATAATACTCCACACTCCATATGCTAATTCTAATGGCTCCACACTTTGATGACTTACCATCGAAGTTTGATGGTCGAAGGTCATTTTTAAGGAGTGCAATGCACACCAATGGTAGCTCACTTCGATGACTTACTTCCCCCAAAAAATATTAAATAATACAAATCCTTATCACTCCAACGCGCTAAGTTTGATGAGGTGAGCTTAAGTTTTGATGAGGTAGTCTTGATTTATTAATGAAATAATCATATAGTTCCCAAAAGTATTCGGGAGGAGGGGATTCTCGGAAAATAGGGAGGTGTGCCTTAATGGTAGCTCCCAATGGAATTTACCATGAAGTGAAGATGAAGACCAATGGGAAGGAGCCTTGAAATAAGTCCCATGAAATATTACATTGAATTCTAATGGGTGAGGGGAAAAAATGAAAGAGTTAAATTAATCGAAATTAAAATGAAATTAAATAAAATGAAAATGTACAAACTAGGACTTAGGGGATAAATGGGAAAAACAAAAATTAAATGAAAATTAAAAAGAAATAAACCATAGTTTCATGGGAACCTCTCCCGGCATCTCCAACATCTCTAAAACTTGTTCTCGGTGTTCTGGGAGCTTGGGAACGGGTACAAAACGTCCATAATTGGTTGGGAACTATTTTGGGAACTTGGGAGATTTTGGGGAGCTTCAACATCAAGGAAATGGGAGCCTAAGAACTAGTTTCCAAAATAGAGAGATTTAAATTAAAATTATGTTTTTGGTATTAATAAGTACCATCGATATTATTAAATTAAACTGTAATTTTTTTTCCCATTATTACAAACACATAATTATTACAAATATTTTATTATATTTATTCAAAATATCACTATAAAGCAAAGACTAAACTATAAGTAAATATTATTTCAAAAATAATTTAAATAGAAAAACTTAATAATACTCACTTTATAGTTGTGGATATGAATTTTTTTTAATGCATGTATGTTTCCCTTCAAGTTTGGACTAAACATGAAAGTCGAATAAATTAATAATATTATCCAACCAATATTTATTTTGTTTCTCATTTTCTAATCGAATCTTTATGGATATTAAAGTTTCATATTGTGTTAAATATATTCATATAATTATTAGCACAAATTAAATTAGTAATTTCGATATTGTAGTTGTTAGAGTAGGAGCAATGTTGTCCTAGAGTGACTTTCAATTTTAATGAAATAAACTTTAAAATGTATCGGTATTTTGAATCTAAAATATTTTTTTATATATTTTTAATATATAATATGGTCTCTTCCAACTCGATGTTTCCTGCAAATTTGGGGGAAACTTCTATTCATTCGAGACACTCTTATCCAAGTTTTCAACGTTCCCACTTTCTGGAAACTCGTGCAACATAAAAATAAACTAATATAAATGTATACTTTAAGAAATCAAAAAGTTAAATTGTTTCTAATTTTATGGGGCATGAAATAAAATGAGAATGTACATATTATACATTAGGGTTTTATGTAAAGCACACCATGTAACAAATAGTTTATTCATGTAAAACAAATTTGACCCATGTAAAAACATTTTTAAAGTGAACTTGATTGTCCTCATGTAAAAAATAAATATCAAGAGTAACTCTAGGGAAAGCCATGGGGAATAAAAAACAATGGGAAATTACCATGTGCAATCAAGCCAAGTGGTTTTGCAAAACCAAGGGTAAACCACAAATGGAAATACATAAATACAAAAATTAAAAAATAATAATAATAATAAACAAATAAATAAAAATATACAAATTATGTACAAAAATAAGAATAAAAAAATAAAAATAAAAATTAGGCAAATAAGACCAAGCTACATGTGAGTCAAGGTTCCATGCCAGTCATGGTTCCACACTAGTCAAGGTTTCGCACCTAGGGACCAAAAAATAGGAGTGAGGTGTAACATGTATATTTTGAGTAACTGTGTGTCAATTTGGAGAGGAAGGTCGTATGACGATCACAAACGCTCAGATTCAGATGCAACAGATGGACAATGACCAAGGGGGAAAAGACGAAATTCATGCAACAAATCAATGTCACAAATAGTGAATCATATGATAAAAGGAGATCGACACCAACCGGATGCAAGAGACATGTCAATCCATTCAAGATTAACATCTCAGGAGGAAGGCTTGATAAGATTACAAAGAGAGTGAAGACAATCAGATCAAGGAATAGGTTCTTATGTCAGCCCACAATGCATGAAACTGATTATGACAAATAGAGAGCAAGCATTGGGTGATGACATGACAGTGACCTACATCCATGAAGCTCAATAAGCCTTGATCTTGGGTTTTTTAAGAGAGAGGAGGACGAAAGAAGAACCCAGTAGAGATCATTCCAAACAAGATCATGGCTTCCAAATCTCATAAATTCCACAAGGGACTTCACTCAACTAGCTCGATGAGACAAACTCGGTGAGGGGAGCCCAATAGGCTTGGCCTTCGGTCTTTGGACCTGTCTTGAGACAATGAACACTCATCACTCCGAACAGATACTCTTGATAGAGTAGCGATGAGCTTGCAAGATAGGACTGTGGGAAATATGGATCTAATAGCCTTGCGAGCTTCGGACCTTAGGGTAATTGTAAGAAAACATGAGCATGCTTCATGATGGTGGAGAGCCAAATAAGGATCAAGGTCATGGCCTTATCAATACAAAGGTGATAGGAACAAAATCGGTTGATTTTCAGCTTAGTTACTAATGTTGATTGTTGGCTTCAAATAATAGATGATATCTACATAGAGACAACTCTAGGAAAGAGGAACATGATCAATGGATTCCCCACATGCATTTCAAGTTTGGAGTGGTCATGTAAAGGAAGTGACCCTGTGAACCTACTCTTGCAACTACATAAAATGTGAGATCAGTTATGTGAGGAAAAATACACTTTCCATTACACCGTAAACATCACATTCATTTCCTTAAACAAACTTATAATTGGGTGTTGGGTTTGTTCAAAGATAATCATGGGTGGTTGTAGGTAAGTTTCCTAAAAATAGCATGTACCAAGTCTCAAACTCAAAGGAAGGATTAGAGATTTTGTGATTCAAGTTAAGAGTTTGAAATTGCAGAGTATGATCAACATATAAGATCACAAAGATGAAGACATTAAGCACAACATGCAAGCAAGAGGATGCATAATTTGAGTTATCCATTCAGAAAATCCTCAACAACAAACTCATTCAATACATACAATGGAATATTAAACCTTGAAGCCACATGGTATCATCAAGAACTTCGGAATCTGAAAAAGGTATAAATATAATGTATCAATTCCATCATATAAATGTCAATGAAACATCAGAGGTAAAGAAGCATCATGAAGACATTTGAAATCGTAAGATCAAAAGGAATAATCAACTTCCATCAAAGACAATCATCAATGAAGATCAAACCCCCAATTCCCTCAAGGTAGAGAAAGAGTTAACATTAGGTTGAGGTTGTAGAGGATTGGGCATTAGAAATTTAAAACAATCTACTAGTATTAGCCCCTTTTGTTGAAATGTGCATGGCTATATGTTGGACAGACAGTCTGGAAAGCAGTGTTTGCAGTTTTGAGGAAAAATCCTAAGTATAGGAAAGTGTGCAGAAGGAGCAAAGTGTGCAAAAGGAAGACAATGTGCATCTCAAAGAAAAAGTATACAAGAATAAAGAAAGGAAATTAATCATAACAAGAGAATGACAAACCGACATGCCAAAAACAGAAGAACAACATAAAAGTGCGTTGAAAATCAAAAGAAAGGCGTCAAACAACCAGTTAACTGAGTTTTCCATGCATTGTAATGGGATATTTCTGGGATTAATAGATTAGGGTTTTTAGCCCTAGATTTTGATATAAATATGTAACGGGTTGGGAGATTAGGGGTTGGTTTGTCATAATTGTTATTGTGGTTTTGGGTTCATTCGGTTGGTTCAACTAGCAGAAAGATGAATAAATAAATGATAGAGATATGTTATGGAATCTTGTGTTGTATATGGTTTTGTGTTTGATTATGAATATTATTTGCATGCATCATAGAATAGCTTCGTCTGGTAATTAAGAATGGTGCAATGATTCATGATTTTGACAGTAAAAAACATGTATAGTAAACTATAATATGATAGGGATAGAAATCCGAACCATGGGTGAGTTAATAACAGGACAAAACCAAATTATGCGCATAACATATTAAGGAAGAATTAATCGAACGGTTGCCTCCCATTCCCTTACCACTGTAGAAGCCTAGTTCTTGCAATACCCATAGATATCTTGTGTGAGACTTCATCTACGAAAGAAGGTGATGCCGAAAGGGTCGATGTTAGGTGGGTTTTGTTGGTCTTAGATAAATCAAACCTTGGGTCTTACAAACCATGCACAGAAGAGTGTGTGCCAACAAATGGTTTCGTTGTCAGGACTGGGACTTTTTTATTAAGAGGATGTTTTGGAGGTTGACTAAGAAGGAGACCTTAGAATGGTTGGAAATGAAGGAATGAGAATCTACATGACAAGAGAACAGGAACCCTTGGATGAGTGAAAATAAATGGATGCAAAAGTATGTGTTCACAGATCTGCATGAAATTTTCTTTGGTGAATTTATGGTTATTCTGACAGAGTGGCTAGAAATATTGGTGGAGAAAACTGGAAGGTTCAGTGTCGCAGCTCCAGGAAACTGGACTCCCGAATTGGTAAGACAATTGAATTCTGTAAGTAACCAACTACTCAAGCAGTTGATTTTTGGTTGGATAACGTACTAGGTGGTTATGTTACAGAGTTTGTCATAGATTGTATTCAATCAAATAGTGTCACGGAAAGGGACTTTTTCAAAGGTCTGCATGGGAGGTTCTTGAAATCATTAAATACATGGATAAATATGTTATTGTGTTAAAAGCATGTGATGGTGATGCAATATTATTGCTAAGGGGGTTCGCGCACATAGGGGAACTGGGGGATGACAAAAGGATCATCTGAGAGAAGGAACGAAGAAATGAAAGAGGCAGGGAAGGACTGAGGATGAAAGACAAAGATATACCATAGGAAGGAGGTATAAGAGGTAAAAGAATGAGGCTGAGAGAAGAGATTTGTGTAGTGATCCAGAGGGGAGAGAACCTTGCACACTAGTCTGAATTGTGGAGGTACCATACCTAGGGGAGAAGAAGAGAAGTTCCAATCCATTCCAATAATAGAAGAGCCAACAAGTCCTACCTAGACATAATCCTGCATTGAGTCCACAACCCCATGTGTGTCACCACAATCAGAAGTAATGTTAGTAGATTTTTCAAAAGCAATTATAGTTAGACAAGGAGGATCTAGTAGCAGTCAAAATAGTGGGAGTAGTGTGCAGATTCGGAATTAGATTCGACCAACATTACCAAGAGGAGGAACTACATCGAATAGGATGGCTAGGGTGGATAATACACTTAGGTTGTTGGAGTTCCAAGGAATTGGGTTAGAGGACCCAGAACAACACTTGTTCGTGTGCAAGATGATTTGGGTCACAAAGAACGTACAGGATGAAGTTGTGAAGATTGTGAAGTTAGCAACAACATTTATAGGTCGTGTGCTAGTATGGTATATGAAGTTACAGAGCACCATGCCTACAGGATAGGCCRGGACATTAGCAAAGGTTAAGAATTCATTATTGAAGGAGTTCAAGGAGAAAAAATTGGAGTCRCAGTACATCACAAAATTGAAGGAGATCAAACAAGTACAAACATAGTCGGTATGGGATMTCAATCAGATATTTAAGGATGTGATGGGTAGATTAACTTTCCAGATCCCAGATCAACAACACCAAGAATGGTTTATTGCAGGGCTTCTACCACACATTTGAAGGACATTGATCTAGCAAAAKCTTGTGTCACATCCTTAAGCACTAGATATTGCGATGAAACTAGAGTCATCTCTGGTGGGAGACAGTGGTGGAATAACACAAGTTCAGACACAGTTAGTTGCAATGACAATTCAATTGGTAGAATTGACAAASGGAAAGGAGAACCATGAGAAAGTTTGGTGTACAAAATGTAGGATTGAAGGCCATCACAAGGAYGAATGTACAACATTCACGCAATATTTAGCCACAKGAGCACCGAATCCATTGTCGGGAGGAGGATATTGAGAGATATGTAAGAAATGGGGCCATCACCCAACAAAGTTTCCACTACTACAGAAGTACCAAAGTATGCCAAAGAACTTGTTTTACAATTTTTGCAAATCGGTAGGACACGAGGAGAAGTATTGTCATGCATTTGACTTGATGCGAGAGCACACATCTGATATGTACATGATCCAGGAAGAAAATTCTTTCGTAGAAGCGGGGACTCCACAATACAATAATCAAAGAGGTTTCAATCAGGGTAACAAAGAAAACTTTGGTCGAGGTCGAGGTAGAGAGAATTTTGGAAGGGGAGGAAGAGGACCAATGATATGTTACAACTGTAATAAACCTAGACAATTGGCCCACGACTGCCAGAATCCATGCACGACGTGCACATATTGCAAAGCATTTGATCATTCGATAGGAGATTGTCCCCAACTAGTTGTGAAGTGGTAGGCCAAAGGAAACCATAACCTAAATCCAAATCAGAATGTGCAAATGATATCATCGAAAAGGCGCAATGAAGGGCCCAGAGTAGTCGTAGTTACATGTGGAGGAGCTAGAATAGGGACCGATAGGACACATGAAGGAAAGAAGAAGGAATAGTGGGTAAGAAATTCAGTAGGGCCCATACCAGCGTTTGATCCTTAGCAAGAAAATAAGACATATTAGAGGGAAAGGAAATAAGTAATCAGAACAGATTGAGGAGCATCAACATTTGCGACACATCATGAAGAAGATCACATAATGCCATAAAATCTAACGGGGAAGGTAAGTACACTAACAAAATTCTTGATAAATTGTGTAGATCTAATAAAATATGAGGTTTTGTATAGTACAATATACTATATGATTGATCACTACACAAGAGGAAGGTAAACTCCAACCACATAAAGGATGGTAAATCAGGTACTGCGTAGGAAGTGAACATATGAAGAATTTTTATTTAGTGTGTAGATTGGAGAGTATGATGTGGATAATATTATGTTGGAATTAGGTTATGATGTGAATGTGTTACCTAAGAATACATGGGAATTGATGGTAAAACCCAAGTTGGTATGGTCTCTTGTTCAGATCATATTAGCAAATTAGCACAAAATAGTTTCAATTGGTTGATTGACAGGAGTACCTATGAACATAGACGAGGTGCGCAGTGTGGCAAACTTTGAATTTATTGAGATTGTGGATGACAA
The DNA here is from genome assembly GCA_010110895.2 of Picea sitchensis. Lineage (NCBI taxonomy): Eukaryota > Viridiplantae > Streptophyta > Pinopsida > Pinales > Pinaceae > Picea > Picea sitchensis. The sequence continues at coordinate 66,987 of SNQJ01S0038038.1, read as the reverse complement.
TCAACCATATCCAGCATTGATGGGACTCGAATGGGATTTTGATAACCAAGTGATAATTAACTTGAAGAGGAGGGAGATGATATTTGAAGCAGGTGATTTGAAGGCCACGACACCCTTATACCCATCATACAGATAGAGATACATAGAACCAGCAAGACATAATGGCATTGAAAATTTATCTAACATGATTGTGCGGATGGAGGATTATGTCAAACTGACAACAGTTGGTGCATTGATTTGGCGAAGTGTTAGTTCATGTGTGTCATATTCTAAAGTAGGTCTAGAGTAATGGAAACAGAGAATGCATGAAGTATTAACCAAATGATGTGCTCACATGACTCGATCCATGCACTGGATTGGAACAAAGATATTTAACCTACCCAGGTATGATGGATTATCTTATATAAGTATGCTTGTAAAAACATTTGATTTGCAGGTACCCGAACAACAAAGGTTGTTAGCACTAGATGTGGTACTAAAAGTGACTCCAACCAGATGGTGGGCTACATATAAAGAGCGAATGAAAGACTGGCTCCAATGCAAAAAACTAATGCAAATATAGTTTGGCACTGACAGAGAAAACATTGCGCAGAAATATACAGGGGAGAGTGACCCAACAGGTCATGTGGAACAGTGCATGGATTTGTGGGGTTCAGTGCCACAGGAAAAGCGGACACACATATTTATACGCATATCGGGCACAATTCAGAAGAACTGGTACTTGGAATTGGAACTACGCAGGGACACAACAAGATAGGAAGAGTTGACCCAGAGGTTCAATATCACGTTTACATTTGAACATGAATCTCCATTTGTAGATGTAGCGCTACAGGTGATCTGGATGAATATCTTCTTTGAAGAAGAGACGATGGAGGTGATACCAGTATGCAACGAGAACATAAACAAGATGATTATCCATAAGTTGTTGGAATGATATAATGTATCCAAGGAAGAGTATGATGAGGAGGATCCTAGGAATGTACAGATATCTAAGACAGAAGGAGGATGAGCCATAGAATGATCCGAAAATATCTTTTAAAGACTATGGTTAAGTTTTAAAGCATGAATTCATTGACCATTCAGGAATTTGAAAAAAGAGGTAATTAAATATTTAACATGGCATCCATAATAAGATATACAGATCTATAAATAAGCACAAGAATCATCAAACCATAACAAAAAAATTTGTTAACAGAGTTCGGCAATATCGCCTACATCTCTGGGCCTTTGTCTCAGTTGGTTAGGCTTTCTTATTTCTCTTAAAAGCTTCAAAAGTACATCATAAAAGTTTCAAATGGATTAAAAACTGATCTGGATGTATTTTTCTAGATCTCAAAACCCCAACACAACTGACAACACTGAAAACGGATGAACGAAGCTCCCGGAAATGGCCCGCAAAGTTTCTCTCCTCAATGGCTTCCCTGCATAAAAATGGCTTTGGCTTTACAATTCTTCAGCATTTCTCCTCTTCTGAACATGTCCAAGGCTTCCAAGAACCTCTGGTTTATATAGGCTTGAATTTTTCAACAACCTCCCAACTTCCCCCCAATATATGGCCTCAAAAAGAGATCCAGATCCTCCAATAATGGCCAAAATCCCCCCAAACAGGCTTAAAAATCAATTAAAATCTTAACATATAGTTAAAAAACCCAAATTTGGGAATAATATAGGGTACAACCCCCTATTCCCGAGCTCCTGGTCATATGGTAGACTCCATGTATCCTTAGGATAGTTGGCGCGCTAGTCTTTAGCCCCTAGCCCCCAACCCTTGGTCGTTGGCATGGCCATATGGCCTCACCCCTAAGCTCCACGCGCTCACATTTCGTTGAGCCCCTAGTTCCTAGCATCTGGTCACACACCTTGGTCAGCGAGCTAGCCCGGATGACTGGGCGCTATCCCCACAAATCCATGCCTAATGGTAAAGTGAATGATCATGTGCTATGGTTACATGGCATAGTGTTGCACCAGGGGCTAGCGTTAGGCCTCGGCCCTTTTTTTCCGTCGAAATTACTTTGAACAAAATTCAAATAACTAAAACATATGTTATGGTATAAGAACCAAAGTGGGCGGGCTGGTAGCCTGGCCCTGCCAAAACTCTACCTCCACGCCCAAAGGTCACGGGTTTGACTCCTATGGAGTCCATAATTTTTGCCAATACTAACCAACGGAGGGGTGCCATGTGGCAGCCCATGACTGGGCCACATGGCACCATTACATTCGCCCACCAGAAGACATGTGTCAAATGATGATTCAGCCATGTCTTCCACACATATCCAGTTAGCATGTCACTGCACGGTCGTACAGCCTATCCGGTCAACTACCACGTCAGCATTGTGTGGATTGTACGGACTATACAGTCAGTAAAAATTTTTTGCATGTTTGGAAAAATGAACAGAACACGATATCTTTCGCATAGGGTATCTGTTTGAGCTCGTTCAAGTTGTGTTGGGTTCATAACGACGAGGCCTATACACACGTCTATTTTGAAGTGATTCTGAGAACTTTGATTTTTAGGCCTTCCTAGACCCATTTTGGATCATAGAAGGACAAGAGCTCGAATCCAACACATATACCCAACCGATAAAAACATAGAAGGAAAACATTGGGACAACAGAGAATCCCAACTTCGCGCAAATAGGGGACTATTGGAATGAAGAGATAGATGACAAGATTGCATACTTACTGTGAGAATACCAAGACTTATTTCCAATGACTTTTTCAGAGATGAAGGGAATAGAAAGAGACTTAGGTGAGATGAATATCCCACTAAAACCAGGAGCTAAGTCAGTGCGCTAGAGACCCTATAGGCTAAATATGAGGTATAAGGAGAAGGTAAAAGTTGAAATAGTTGGGATGTTGGACGCAAGAACCATTGAACCGATAGAAGAATCTGAGTGGATCAGTCCAATGGTGATGTGGGACAAGAAGACAGGTGGAATCAAGATCTTTGTAGTTCTTGGGAAGTTAAATGACACATGCTTACATGACCCATTTCCAACACCATTCACGGATGAGGTACTGGAGAACATGGGAGGATAGGAAACTTATACTTTTACAAAATAGATTCTTTGGGTACCATGGATAAGAATCACGCAGGAGGATTGACACAAAACCACTTTTGTGATGGAATGGGGAATTTATCAGTACACGGTTATACCCTTTGGATTGAAGAATGCCCCTGTGGTGTTTTCTAGGGTAGTAGTTGCAGCATTCAAGGAGTTCATCCATAAGTTTATAGAAGTCTACTTGGATGATTGAGAAGTGTTCATGCTATTCAAGGATTGCGTAGAAGTTCTTAGACTTATGTTGGATCATTGCAGGCAGTGTCAAATTTCGCTAAATTTAAAGAAGTGCATTTTTCGCGCATCGTTTGGAATGTTTTTAGGACATGTAGTGTGTGAACAAGGACTATTGGTAGACCCCGCTAAGATTGCATTTATTTTGGCGTTAGAACCACCTACATTAGTCAAACATCTAAGGGAAACGTTGGGTCATACATGTTACTATAGTAAATTCATCAAGGGATATGCCTAGATCATAGCACCAATGGAGAAGTTACTAAAGAAGGAAGTGAATTTTCAATGAAATGAAGACTATGATAAGGGGTTGGACACCCTAAAACAGAAGTTGGTGACTACATCAATTTTAATTTTTCCAAATTGGAACAAGGAGTTTCATGTACACATAGACGCATTGTCCATAGCATTGGGAGCATTTCTATCTCAACTAGGGGAAGGAGACATAGATCACCCAATTTCTTTTGCAAGAAGGAAGTTATATATAGCAGAGAAGAAATACACAACCACGGAACGAAAAGGATTGGTGATGGTCTACGCCCTACTGAAATTTAGGCATTATCTATTGGGGTCTCACTTTAAGATGTATATAGATCATTCTTCATTAAAATACTTAGTCAACAAGCCAGTGTTGGGGGGGAGAATATGTAGGTGGATTTTATTATTTCAGGAATACGAATTTGAAGTCATAGTGAAACCAGGGAAGTTGATTGTAGGACCAGATCATCTATCATGCATATTGTCAAGGGAAGATGCGGTAAATTTAGATGATGGCTTCCCAAATGTGTAGTTATTTGCAATAAGGATGGTAGATGATTATTTCTTGAACATCATATAGTTTCTCAACATAGGCATGGCTCCATCTGAGACGACTGTAGCATAAAAGAAACAATTGGTAGTGAAAGCAACAGATTATCATTTGATTGCAGGGAATTTATACAAGATGGGTGCACTGATATGTTGTGTGTTGGAGCATGAAAGTTCGGTAATACTTGAAGAAGTGGATGATGGAATTGTTGGAGGACATTACACAGGGTGATAAACGACGCAGAAGATTTTGTGCGCAGGACATTGGTGGTTGACACTTCACAAGGATGCAAAGGAATAATGTAAGTCATGCAATGTATGACAATGAGTGGGAAAGCCATCTAGGAGGGATGAAATGCCTTTGAATCCATAGGTTACGTTGCAAGCATTTGAGAAGTGGGCCATAGAATTTGTGGGGCGTATCAACCCACAAGCAATAATATCAAGGGTGAGGTATATCATTATTGTGACTTAGTATTTGACAAGATGGGTGGAAGTAACCCCGGTTACAGGTTGTATGGCATAAATAGTTGCGCGGTTTCTRCTCAAACACGTAGTCAAGAGGTTTGGATTTCTGTGCATATTACTTAGTGATCAAGGGACACACTTTCTAAACAAAATAATTGCAACATTGACTTAGTTCCAGATTCATCATGAAAAGAGTACCCCATATCACCCTTAGGCCAATGGAACCATGGAAGCTTTTAATAAGATTTTGGAGAATGCCTTAAAAAATATTTGCAATGTAGGGAGAGACGATTGGGACTTAAGAGTTCCTGCAGTATTATGGGCTTACAAGACTACAAGCAAGAAGTTGACAGGTCATAACCCTTTCAAGTTAGTCTACGAGAAAGAAGCATTAATTCCAATGGAGTTTATTCTGCCTAGCTTGGGCATTGCAACAATTACAGAGATATCAGATACTGGTGCAATAGACGATAGGTTGGCACAGTTAGTACATCTTGAGGAACATCGGTTTGTCGTAGGATTCCATCAACAATTCCAAAAATCTAGAGAGAAGGCTTGGCATGCTAGACACATTAAACATAAGAAGTTTCAAGTTGGAGATTTGGTACTACTCTATGATAGCAAGTATTTTCATCATCCATGGAAATTTTGAATGCACTGGTTAGGACTCTATGTGATTCAACAACTAATAGAGACAGGTGATGCATGGTTAGAAACCTTGAATGGAGATGTCTTGGAAGGAATGGAGATGTCTTGGGAGGAATGGTGAATGGGAGTCAATTGAAACTCTAGATATGGTTGACAGGCTGCATAGTAATTTGGGTTGTGCCAGAACACATGTATTATAACAATTACG
>SNQJ01S0038038.1:48252-61391 GCA_010110895.2 Picea sitchensis | reverse complement strand
ATCACACATTAGCATTACATTGCACCAAACTAAGAGACAAGACAATTGGGATATGAAAATACCATTAAAATCATTAAAGTACGAAGATGATGGCTACACAGTGGGCGTGACAGGTCATAAAATCGTATGAGTCTTAAATGGCAAAAGCCACCAGAAATATTGACAGATCGACAGTACGAAGGATAAATCACCAGATAGATTTTTGTAATAAAGACGCATTTAGTTAGACAACTCATCAACCACAATGTTGGATTAGACAAGTTATTTAAGGCACGATGAGACATGTATAGTTGGCTTGAAAGCACAAAAATAGCAGGAAACCATTAAGTCTAAACCATTATTACTTGTGAATAGAAGCACATAGAGTGAACTAGAGTGGATTGGAGAAGAAAACCAAGCCATCATAATTGAGCTACAATGACCCACCAATAGACACAGATCTAAGTCCAAGAACCAGTCACAAAAAACAAATGGCACCACCGAGAGTTGGAGGACGTCTGCAGCAATGAGAAAACAAGAAAAACAAAAAACAATATCACTAGAGGTCAAGGAGGTAGCTGGTGTTTCGGCTTCGATGACACCAACAGATTTTCACAGAGACTACTTACCACCAAGGGCAGATAATGCACCCCAGATAAATCTACCAGTCAATGCAACGTACACAGTGTTGGTAGAACCAGTTCTAGTTGGTGTAAGAAGGGGTGCAGACCAATGTGAGCGAAGGAGAGATAAGAAGAGTGAACAAGAGAAAACTAGAGCATAGAGAAGAGCTAAAACTTCTAGATATCATACACAGTGCACCAATTTAGGAACTTGCCACCCAAGATGAATGGGGAAACATATGCTAGCAGTACCATTGGTTCCCTTCGAGATGACTAGGGAAGGAAATATTCTTGGGAATATTTCCAACTTCAAGTTTATGGACCAAGATATCACAGATACATATAAATTCCCTAAGTTGGCTAGGGATCCATATTTGTGCACAAGGATCATCCTAGGGACATGAGAATTCTGGGTTGAGCCACATGAGTGGGTGTTAGGATTGCAAAAGGTAGGAATATTGAAATTATTTGACATTCCACATTTCAAGTGGAGTACAGAGATCAATGCATGTGTAAAATTATTATTAAGTTGTGTTCATGGGGGAACACTCTGGCGTGATCCCCCAGTATTGGTTGATACTACATTGTTTGCACAGATTATATGTTTTCCCAAAGTAGGGGAATACTTGGGGTTGTTGTTCCTCAAGATGGGAGAGTGATCCCTCTCTGAAACAATGAAGGATAAATTTGACACATTCAAGGACAAGAGGGGCATGGATGTTAGAAACATCAACGATAATAATGTGAGGTTTGTGATGCAGGTATTGGTCTGCAAACAATTACAGAAATGTCGCAAACATGAAGTATTGACTACTGTCATTGCGGCCACAGAGAAGTGTATAGTAGGAGTTCAAATGAATTGGGATACCTTTTTGGTTAAAAACGTTTTACAGGATTGCATGGAGGCCCGAGAAAAGGGCATTGAATTTCATTATGCTTGGTTTATTATTCTTATCACGTTAGTCAGGTGGMAATAACCCAAGAATTACCAGCGCATGCGMAATCCAGGGAGTAACATTCTGGCTGTGAGATATACCAACTTATGGCACTCAACAATTAAAAGAAGAAAGAMTAACAATAACATCACATTTTTTACCTACTAGGAGAGGATCACCTATTTAGTTGCACAACTATCGCACATATCCGAAGAAGCAGTAGAAACATACAAGGATATTACCTTATTTTGAGCCAACATGCACCATATGTATGTGCAGGATAAGAAGGATCCAGCAAGGCAATGGTTACTCACCAATTATAGGTTGACAACAAAATATGTGAACTCGATAATCAATTACTGGGAGTAAGATTGGAGGAGTCCACGAGAAAAAACATGGCTCTCAGAAGAGGAGGATGATCAAAACAAGAGTGATGAGGAGTTGAGTGACAACCAAGGAAAAGATTGGATGATTGGCATGGGAAATATGCCTGGCACATCAACGGTCCTTGACACGGGCACCAAAAGAAAGGACAAGGGGGAAGAGAAAACAGGAGGGCCATGTAAGAAATCCAAGGCTTAGAGATAAACCATATTTTACATATTAACCAACGATGATATGGACAAAATTGGCTACCAAATACGGGATTCTACAAAAGAGTTATGGGAACAAGTAGCAAAGAAGCAGGAATAAAAAAATAAGAAAGTACAAGACCATTTGGGCATACTTCAATAGATGTTGGAAGTCACAAACTTGATGAAGGAGCACAATTCCGGTGAAGAACCGTCAACAGGGCCAAGGAGACAAGAAGAAAATGCGTAGCTGGCCCTGACACAACTAACACTAGGGCACAAAACCCTACAGATTGAGACAGACGTATTAGATTTTCTAGTGGGTGATTTGCATGAATAAATCAATGCACTGGGCCATCTGAATATAATGCTTTCAAGGATGTCCATGCAACATCTACAAGACTTGAAAGAAAGACTAGTGCAAGAAATCATAAATAAAGGAGAGGAGGAACATAGGGAGTTAGAATGAATAAGGGACGAACGTGCCCAATTAAAGGAGAAGTATGAAACAACACTACAACTGAAGAGAGAAGTTAAAGGATGAGTAGAAGAGGCTATGAGTAACAAAGAGGAGGATGAGGAGAGGTTGATATGGAAGTAAAGGAAAAGGATGAGGTGGAGAACATGGTGAAGAAGACCCAAGCAGCAATCCAAAAGTTGTATAAATCAATTCCATAAGTTCCCCTAGTAGTTGAAGCGACTATGGAGGAACAAGTGCATATGATCGATGAATTTATTAAGATATTTTGATCACAAATAGAATATTTCAAGCTAAGGATCATGCCACGATCTCCACTAAAGGTGCACGAAGGAAGAACAAGAATGATAACCACAATAGTTGCCAACACCAAGAATATTGAGGGTGAAACTTTGCAAGGATAATGTGCAGGTGTGGACAGAGTTGATAGAAGACTCAAAGATGAAGGAATTAGAGGCCACGCTGAGAGAGGTGAAAGAATAGGCACAACAGGAAGAAGAAATGGTGGCTACACTACCACCGATAGCGCGCATGACATCCATTCTGGCTCAACGACAGGCACATGTAGAAGTAGAGAAGATGAGGGATCAACAAAAGATCCTGAAACAAAGACTGGGAGAACTACAATAAGAGGCAGTGTGGGTGATTAGAGAGTTGGCTATGATGTAGGGTTGGGTCAAGCAAGCAACGATGGAAGCATAGGGAAAACTTGACCATGCAAGGAGCAAAGGAGATTACAGCAACATAGGCTGAAATCTTCAAATAGGTAGAGGAGGTAAAGGTGTCCTCTCAAAATTTCATCTCGGCATGGAAGAGTAGGAAACAGGCATCAGTGGATCAAGATGAGCCACAGGTGAGTGTTGGGGGCCTATTGTGGAAAGTGATTTCTTCAGTTTTGATAAAATTTTGAGGAAAAATCTGAAGTATAGGACAGTGCGCAGCTCGAAGAATAAAGCTACAAGAATAAATCAAGGAAATAAAGCATAATAGGAGAATAACAACCCAGCGTGCCATAAATAGAAGAACAACATAAACACAGCATGAAGGATGAAAAACAGAAGTAAGGCGTCGAACAACCAGTTAACTGAGTCGACCATGCATTGTAATGGGATATTTCTGGGATGAATAGATTAGGGTTTTTAGCCCTAGATTTTGATATAAATATGTAACAGGTTGGGAGATTAGGGGTTGGTTCATCGTAATTGTTATCATGGGCTTGGGTTCACTCGGTTGGTTAAGCTAGCCGAAGGTTGAGAAGGATGAATAAAGAAATGATAGAGATATGTTACAGAATCTTTTGTTGTCTATGGTTATGTGTTTGATTATGAATACTATTTGCATGCATTATAGAATAGCTTCATCTGATAATCAAGAATGGTGCCATGATTCATGATTTTGATAGTAACAAATATATACAGTAAACTGGAATATGATAGGGATATAAATATGAACCATGGGTGATTTAATAAAAGTACACAACTGAATTATGTGCATAACATATTAAGGAAGAATGAACCGAACGGTTTCCTCCCATTCCCTTACCACTGCAGAATCTTGGTTCTTATAGTCCCCATAGATACCTCAGGTGAGACTTCATCTATGAAAGCAGGTGATGCTAAAAGGGTCAGTGTCAGGTGGGTTTTGTTGGTCTTAGACAAACCGAACCTTGGGTCTTACAACCCGCGCATAGAAGAGTGTGTGTCAACACTATACAACTTTAGTGACCAGCTTGTGATATAGTATTTCCATTCATTGTTATCCCAAATGTGATAAAAAAAAATAGGCACATACTTCGAAGAGTTGCACCCATCTACACTAACCTCTCTTACTTCCATTATGTTGTCAATATATGCACAACAACCTTGGCTTGAGTGTTTGACTCCTTGATGAGATCTTTGAAGACGTGAATGAAAGAAATATAATTGAACGTGGAAGAGATGGAATGGGCCCTAATAACACTTACTTGGAGATGAATATCGTGAAACTAAAATGAGTCATTCAACCAACCTACTATCACCTTGGAATCCCCATATACATCTGAATATTTAACACTTTTTTTCTCGAGCTAATTGAAGAAGGGTGAAATTTGCCATCAATTTAAATTTGTTGTTCCCCCCCTCCAAGATCCAAATTAAAGGGCCATTTAGATATATGGGTGAAGTAGGTGGCCACTATCAACTATTTGTCTTCAATTGTCCTTTTTTACTCCATTAAATAATACTTGACCTCTACTAGGGTCTGGTTGATGCAGGAATAAATTCATTTATCAATAGCAGGGGTTACCCCCAGTTAGAATTCCGAATAAGACCTCTCATTGTTTGGAATAGGGAACCCATCCAGATTATGGCCTGATAACCATTTCTAGTTTGGGCTTTATCGATTATGTCCCGATACACTAATGATGGTTTCTAAACTAAAGAATGAAATGCAACTAATGTAAGATGCATCTGTCTGGATGGAAAAAGGTAACGAGAAAGCAAACATAAAACCAGACATACTCATTTCAATGGCCCAAGAAATAGTTCACATAGAGCAGAGATGAGAATAAGAATAAATAATTTCAAACCCGGAATAGTTTAGCATTTAAACAATTATTTACAATCTTATTTCCAGGAATTTAGATAAATATTCCCCAAGAATGCAGAAAACATACATAATAATAGTCTATACGATGAAGTACATTCTTACACAACCTAGGTGCTAAGCAAAACACAACATAATAATCCAAAACACATTCAACACAAGCATCAGAGTTCTTCATAAAATAGCTTGGCCAAACAAGTTTCTCCTCACTAAAAGTTTCAACAACGTTACATGAATTCTCAAAGAAAAAAAATCCCCCTTACTCGGATACAATCCCCCTATTTATTGAAATTTATTTTCACTATTGGCCTTCCACCTTCCCCTCTTTACCTTATGTTTGAAAACTTTTGTCCTTATCCTCTTTGGAATGATAAAAGAATAATGACAACATAAATGTTTATAATTTAATATATGTCATATATCATATGCATTTGTGTTTAGAATTTGTCCTTTAGTGTTGGTGGGCCATCATAGATTTTGGCCATAGTGCACCTCACACATTGTGATGATTGATTTGGACATTGAGAATCTCTTTTGCCTCTAAGTTTTATATTCAACCATCATGGGGTTCAGACTTCTTCTTTGGCCATTTGAGCTTGATTGCATTTCATTTCTCCTTCGTTGATGCTACAAATATTGTCTTTTTTGTTGCTCTATCATCCTCAAATGTAAATCGCATTTGTGAGAGAACTATTTTGTACTAGTAGATTCTTCCTTTCCTTGATGTGTAACAACTATGTCTTAATGGTTTACTTCTTTCACACACTACTTATCCATTTTGTTGAGTATGACCTTCTTTTAGCATCGATACCTGGCACCATTCAACATGCAATAGATAAGTCATCATAACATAATCTCGAAATAAACTTTCAAAACTGTGCATTTGGACCTATAGAATTGAAACGTTAACTAAGTGAGAGTTTAGATATGATTCCTTAAGATTGTTTCCTGGGTCTTATAATCTTGGTTGAAGTACTATGTTCTCCTAGGCTATTGACAATGTGCCAGAGTTTAATCCTGAAAATTGTAAAAACTTGGTGAGGAATATTCCAATTCATATAACTTTGAAGTTGTAGATCTCATAAATATGTTTCCAATGGTATAAGGAATGTACGAAATAGGTATTAGAGTTAAAATTTATGGCCAAAATATGAAAAGCATCTTTACAGGACCCGTCATTGTATCAGCATTGGAGGAAAGATTGAGCTCCAATGTATCGGCACTGAAAGAAGGATTGGGCTCCGATATGTCGATGAAGATGAGGTGATACCACCAAAACTAGGTTTATTGGCATGAAATGCATGATCTCATCCATTGTATTAACGATAAAGATATTTCTTCTACTGAGGATCCAAGGTAAAGAAATCCTTACAAATTTTCTAAGTGTTGAAAGTTAATTGTATCGATGGATGATGAAAGTCTACCTGTGGGTGAATCGACAGTTAAGGAAAGTCTTAACTTCGAGGATGTTCTTGCATTGTCATTAAAATCACATTTGATAATTGCGATATCGGATATTAAACTATGTTTTGGTATCATCATCTTCGAGTTCATATCTCATTTCAATTGTTGGTGCGTTGGACATGGGATTGGGTTAAGTGGTATCACATAGGTTTTTCAAAAATATGTTTAATGTTAAAGTATATTAAAAAATTAAAATCAAAATTAAAAGAGGGGTGGTTGTGAGCCCCCCTTTACTCCACCTTACCTTACAATTGTTTTTAAAATGTTTAATGAATATACCAATGGGGGGGGGTTGAATGGTCATTCCACCTCCCCAAACCTTTGTGCACAATATAATAAGGAGGAAGATCGTGGGCCATGCCCAACTCTCTCCACTCCAACTTCACCATTTCATTATATTAAACCATCCCAAACCACATATCATGTGCATCCTTGAAATATTGGCGCTAAATCCTTATACCATCTTCGATACGTCGTTGAGGCAAACATTTCTCCAATCCTGATTTAGGTGGAAGCAAACATTTATTCACTCCTGATATAGGCAGAATCAAACATTTCTTCACTCTCGATACATTGTCGGCACTCAAACTTCATTTTTATTCGATACATGGAGCGTGGATCAGGATTGAAAGTTGAGGAGGCAAATGTGCATATGGATTTAACATTTGAAAAGGGGGCATGAGTGCATGGGCTCCAAATCACATTGAAAAGGTTAATGTGTGGTATCCTGGTAAATAACATAAGTTATGAAAGAATATGGTAGAATGGGATTTGGATTGCCCCCTTCCACATAAGAATTGACATCTGTGCATTTTACATTAAGTTCCCAAAGAACTTATAAAATCATGAGTTAAAAGAAACCCCCAACCTTTCTTTTATTGAATTTCTATTATTAAAACCTTCTAAATTGATTAATAAACTTTGTTTTATTTTATCAAAAATGCTTAAAATTTAAATCACTTCAATGGTCCATAACTTACTCAGACTATGTTTGATTGAGGTGTCATTTTTTACAATACAGAGAGAATGAAGAGAGGTTTCTAGTGAGAAGACCCACCATTTCATTCAATCATTCCATCGATGACAGGATCACCGAGGTTGGCTCAATGGAAAATCCTTGATGATAATTACGGCACTTGTGTGCATCGTATTTCGATTCTATCAATAGTGTTGGAATCATAATCCCACAAAACATATAGCTAGCTTGTTTCAGGAGAGAAATTCCACTTTGACCAGTACCCAAAATGGTGAGCAAAGTTATTTTTTAATGAACGTCCAACCTCGTTCTCGATATTTCTTGGCTTGAATTCACTTCTGTTAGTTCCTATGGAATCTGTGTTATATAGTGTATTAAACCATCTGTTGGAACTGGGGTCATCTATCAATGGCTAAGAATTATTGACCCGCAAAAACAACCAATTGAAATTTTAGAGCACTTGACACTGGTCATGAGTTGGGAGGACCAATTCTTTTCTGAGATGAAATTCAAAGTCAGAGTAAGTCTTGTAGATGTTGCAATTGACCCACCTAACAATAAATGACACTTTCATGATCAAGGTTAGTCATAAAATCAAACGGTGAAAAGTATGCATGTCGATATCGTATGCTAAATGAAAGTTGCTAGCAATATAAATAAACTTGCCCAGATTGTTATAATATTCAATCTCTATTGCAACCTGACGCCAATCGAAATTAGTAGGTAATCAACATTAGTCATCCAATCAAACTCGAAATGCTTAATCATTGGAAATCAAAAGAACCTATTTAATGGGCACAACGAAAAGGATATGATTTGGAAGAATCAGGAGAGGCTTTGAGATGCGAGTGTCTTGCTAACATGATCTATGTCGATGAGAAAAGAAAGATCATTGTCGATACGCCTAGTGTCAGTGAGGGGTGGACATATTCTTGATGATGTATCGTCAAAAGAAGAGGCAATATGTGCTGACAAGCAATGTATCATCATCAACGAGGAGAACAACTATCGAAATATTGACTATGGATAGAGGATTTGTTCCCCCATGTTGGCAACTAAAGAGATGTGGAGCTATGATGTGTCGGTGTGGAGATGGGGATTGAGTGTCAGTGTATCGACATGGGAATAAAGATGGAGGGTTGAAAATTTAGAACAAGGAAAAAATATTGACGAGGAAAAACTAAATATTGACGAGAAAAAACTAAGTGTTGGTTCCTCAATTGTATCAACAAAGAAGCGAAGATGTGGGTGAGAATAAGTGTATCGAAAAGAAAAGGGAGATGATGTCAATACATGCTATGTCGATGGGGGAAAGAGGATGGTCGCCAATACACATCTATTGGCAAATAAAGAGGAAGCTCGTTGATACACTCTATATTGACGATCCAAAGTGATCTTTAAATTTGTTGGAAATGGTAAAGTTTGGAGAGTAAGAAGAGAGTCTCAGGATTTATCATTTGCATGAGAAAGTATAAAAGGTTTTCCAATAGAAAAGGTTTAATCTGGGGGGGGGAGCAATTTATTCTCTTAGAGTGATGGTGAATAGAATAAATTAGGGATGGTGTTGTGTTAACAAAACAATTGGTGACACACAAGGCGAAGCCAAAATTATGTACTAATCTTCCCTAACTTATGAGCATAAAATGTAGAGGGTCATATCCTTACTTTTAAGATCATGAGTTCTGGAAAACCTATGTATCTAGTACCTGGAAAGTTTCAATGTGGTGGGCTCACTAGTAATTATTACATGCCAACTAGTAGAGCTCATTTGTTGTAAAGAGAGGATAAATGATGATGAGATTTATTTCATTAAACTGCGTCGATGATCCAAGTTGGTATCTTCATCATAGGGGTGATGTAGGTTTGGGATATAAAATATTTTCACTAGGTGTGTATATATTATCCCTCAAGTGTTGCTCCATTTCCCGCGAGTGTCCATAGCCTTGATGGAGTCATCGCACTGTCACAGACCTTTCTCCACTGCCAACGATCATCTGTAACCCCGACAAAGATATCTGCATGTCCCCAGTCTAATCCATATTTATTTTCCATTCCTTGCCAATTTATTTTGTGTAATGGGGAAATCGGTGGCCTTCTTTTAGCCTGATAGTGGATGACTTCCAGCTATTGAGATTTAGAGTGTATATTTTTTTCACCTGGCTAAATAAAGTTACCCCTTTTTATTTTCAACCTTTAGACTTTGACACTTCACCTTTCATGCAAGCCACTACTTAGTGTATGGATGGTTCCCCTGTTACGTAGGATCTACTCACCATATAACATGCAAGAATAATCATTTATTAAAAACATGTTATCTCATGGTTTTTTTGTTGTTACAATATTCCAAAAGCATCTTGATATATACTCAACAAAGACCTCTATTTAAGGTCACGATCTAGGAAAGAGATGTCAGTTGATTTGTGCATGTTTCCAGTGGAAAGGTGTTGCATGTATGGGACAACTAGAGGTCAGATATTTGTATGTCATCAACATGATCAAGAATTCTAAGAAAAACTAAAGTTAGAGAATGAATATTCTTTAGGGGAAAAGATGATGAGGAATGAAAGAAAGAAATTGTATTTAGAATTAGAAGACAAACTCCACCCAAAACCTTCTACAACTGAAAAACGAAAAATGATGATTAAAGATATGCAGTCATTTAAGTTGCATAATTTTGTTTATATTGCAAAATTGTCACAACTATTTAAGTTTTCGTTGCAAGTGCGATGACAACTTTTGTTGTTTATATTGCAAAATTGTCGCAACTATTTAAGTTGTCATCGCAAGTGTGACAAACAACATTTATTTAAAAATAAAAAATAAAAAATTTATTTGATTTAATATTACCATTTTAATATTAATATTAATACAGGATGAAAATGAAGAGATTAATGATCTTATTATAAGAGTTTATCAGATAATTAAGGTGCAACAGACCAAAGAACAAGTGAATGAGAGATTCCAAGAATATCAAAATAAGATGAAAATTATTTTTGATAGAAGAGTTAAAGAGAGATTTTACTCTTCTAGTCCATCAGATTTGGTGCCACATCAATGTTACCAAGAAAGAAGATGGTAAAGTCAAGGATATTAATGGAATAGGGCATCAAGGAACAATTATGCGACAATATATTATCAAATATTTAAGGAATCAAAGGAAAGGAAGCTATCAAAGAATCACACTAAAAAGAACTAAATATGGATGGATGAATAATCATATTGTATGAGAGCATAAATATAAGTAACTCGATTACTTGGTTTCATCACATGCAAAATATTTAGCCACAAAGCTTTTAGGATAGTTTTTCGAATGGGGGTACTTATGTTATGACCCAATGGGGGGTATATATAGGGTTGAATGTATATGTAATTGGATTGAATGCATATGTGAAACATTTGAACATATGATTTGGATATATGGATGTACTTGGGTTATTTGGAGGAATTTGTTCCTAACTATAAGGAAGTTGTGCTCCACACTCACATTTGGCRTACACTGTGTAYATTGATTGAGCGTGTTATTTTGAGTATTTGGAAAATAACTCTTAYTTACCCCATGGATTTTCCTTCTAGATATATACTAAGAGCAATTGGTTTACATGGTTTAATCAACAAAAACTGAAATCAATTCTATAATTGTCAAGTTTCTTGTTAGTTAAAACAATATTTTTCTTGACAAGCATTATCTTGTTAAAGTGTTGTCATCCTCTTTATTTGGTCATCTTGAAGTCATTGTGCATTTTTCTCTAAAAGAAGGTTTCATTTTTAATAAATCTTATTCTCATTATAATATGAATGAACTTTGCTTAATAGCCAAGCTTGTCTGGAGATGATTTCATTCATTTTGGAGAGTGGTAGTTTATGTTCCTAATATTTCTTTATCCCTAAGACCAATATATGGCATGCCCATTATATTGTTTCCATGCTTTGACTACAATGCACACCAACCACCCAACTTAAAATCACATCAAACCAAGGTTGTGAGACTTGGGATTGACGAAAAGTTAGCGAGTTTGGGATATGGAAAAACTTGGCAACTCGGCAAAAATCAGTTCAAAACTCTTCAAATAGAAACAACACTCAGAATACAGAAAATTTTGTGCAGAAAAAATATTAATGACATTTCCATTCTTAAAATATATAAAACGATAGGTTTGCCATTAATTCATCTCATCAAATATGACAACAAAAAATTTGGCACTTAAAATTAGCCTCAAAAATTTAAACATAAATCAAATTGCTTGTATGGGACTATGACATCTTTGCAATGAATTCATTCTAGGTGGTGTTTCAGGTTGTTTTTGCCCCCCTTTTCATACTGTGGTTATAGTGTTTTCACTTGAGCTTCTTGTCATCATTCGATTCAAGTTTGAAGGCATGTTCTCATGCTTAATAAAACCACCTTTTGGACTTAGGAGCCATGGTTATTCAATATTCAATACAAAGAAGAGAAGAGTATATCACTGTAGGTTGATCCCTAAATTAAAAATGAAGATGAAATCTCCAAAATCAATTTTGCTGAAAATCAGAATACTTTCTTCAAAATTGGAATGCAATTGAAATTAAAGATCTAACATGTAGATATATTGGCTCTCCACCTCCTATTCGGTTTCCAGCCCACAAATACAAGTGTTCTCAAGACTCCAACTAAACCCCAAACAAGAATAACGCAACCTACTGAAAAAAGTTTCAGTGTTCACAGTCCAACTAAGAACTCAAATCAATGAAGATAAAATGACCAAATGAGTGAAATGCATATTTTTTGGGGGTTATATGCCTTTAGGGTTTCCTTTGATGTTCCTGCTCATATTTCTCCCTCCAAAAAATGCATTTTGGCCTTTTCTCCAAGTCAATTCCATGTGGGATCCAACTTTGCTTAATGGGTGAGTTTTGTCAGGTTTCAACAAGTCTAACAAGTTCGAGTCAAGTTCAATAGGTTTTGGCAAGTTTCATTTATAGGAAAGTTTCACAAGAAGTTTTCACTGGTTATTCATTTCAGCATTGACCCAACAAACTCACAGACCTTCGACATGTCTCACAACATTGCTTCAAACCAAGGTTATGAGACTTAGACTCAACAAAAACTCGACCAGCTTGGGACTGGGAAAAACTTGATGGCTCAACAAGACTTGACAAAACTCTAAATTGAAAATTAAAATCAAATTTAATTAAAAAAAACTCTAAAAATACAAGAAATTTTATGCAAAAAAAATAATATGACATTTTCGTCCATAAATCTATAAAACAACAGTTTATCCGTCAATTCATCTCATCAAATATGATAATATAAAATTTGGCACTTGAAATGTGTTCAAAAACTGAACCATAAATCAAAATTTCAAATAGCTTGGAATCCATCAAGTAATAACAAGTTCAACAATTCAACTATTGTACTACATAAAAATAATGACATAATCATAAACTCAAAATAGACAATGTCTCCAATCTCGAGTATCATTTATTTTGTTTCCTTCATTTGATCTTGAAGCATGAGAGTGTGAATGTATTTTAGGAGATATCAAAGCATGA
>SNQJ01S0038037.1:53595-74392 GCA_010110895.2 Picea sitchensis | reverse complement strand
AAGGAATGTTTGTCCCTGATTGCTGAGCCTGGACCATTCCCCACCCTAGGCCATTCCTCCTACACTAATCAAAGTGCACCCTGGAGAGAATGTATAAACCCTAAGGAATGACTATTCAGACCATTTCCTTCATTAACCACAAGAGGAAAATACTGTCCTGCTTCAACCTCCAAAACAAACCATTCCTCATGTTAACCACAATGAGAAATCATTGTCTGGTGAGGCGGACCAGTCTTCTTGAGTAACCCTCAAGAAGAGAGACTTCCCTAGACCACTCCCCATGTTAACCACAATGGGAAGTCGTTGTCTATGATACATCAACAATCAGACTACTTCCCATGTTAACCACACTGGAAATTCATTGTCCGTCAGAAATCTCAATCCACTTTCCGAACAAGAAAGCATCTCTCCAAGATGGACTATTTTTCAAATTTTAAAGATGAATGTCTTCAATAATGTTTTCAGTGCTCCCTCCTAACTTGGATAGTCATTTCTTCCTTTTTCAATAAGAAGGAATTTGTTTCCATGAGCTCTAGCTTGAGTACGCAAAATCTTTCATCTTGGATAAAGGTTTTACCAAAATGTCTTCTTATCTGCTCATCTGTGGAGATATGTATTGGAGAGATCATTTCCTCCTTTCTGGACTTTATCATGGATAATGTAATTCTTGATTTCAAATGTATTTTAGTCTGGAACACTATGAAGGCTTCATGTAGATCTGAACAATAGATTATATCATAGTTGGAAAACTGGAACATATCTATGTGGCACTTCTTCTGTCATCATGAGATCTGATCTACTGAGTAGTCATCTTGATTTTATAGGAAATCTTCACCACGCTTCTGCTGTGCACTGGAGGTTCTCCACCAAGTTATCTTCTTCTATCTACATACTGGAGTGTCTTTTTGGTATGCCTCAAAGTCTTGAGATTTCTCTTCATACGCTCTTTATTCAATTTCTCTGGAGAATATTCTTTGCATTCATCTAATGTAGAACTCCAACTCACGGATGTTGCGGATGATATAATGACTCATGTAGTGATATGTCTGGTGTACTGGAACAATTAATCATCATAGTCCTCTCCCTCCATCTAGGAGAACCTCTAGTTCTAGATCTTGAAATTCTTTTATTCATAAGTCTTCCATACACAGTTCTTCATCACGACTTTCAGTTCTTCTTCTTGATTGCTTTCATATCAGGCTGGTAATTTTGTGATTCTTGATGTAATGACTGGTTATTCTGGTTTCTCTTTCTTTCTTGGAATCCTTGTGTTCTTCTTCATGTTTTTCTTTAGCTCTTGGGTCCATGGAGTTTCTTATAGGTTCCATGCCCTAGAGATTCCACTTCTTCTTTTCATCATAGGATCACGGATCTGGATGAACAACCAGGAATACTTTAAGGCTTCTCTTCGAAGAAGTCTTGTTCTGCGGTTGAACTAAACATGTACTGTCTTTCATGGATACTACCATGGATATATATATATATATATATTTCATAATCTTCAATGGATCATAGGATTAGCTCCCTCCTAACCCTTGCTTCATGTAAGAGTGCATATAATCGGATCCCTCCGTCTGATAGAGTCCATATGTCCATTTGCATCCTTATTGTCTTCTGCAATATATAATTGGCTTTCTTGTCTAACAGATTCCACGCTTCCGTCTTGTTGTTTTCTACAGAAATTCGTTTTCCAATTTCCTCTCGATTGTTGACTTCTTTCTGTCTTTGCTTCTTCTAAGTCTCTTCATGATTGATTCGGCTTATCTTGCACTAGCTTCCACATGATTTTTATTTCATCCTTTAATGTGTATTATCTAATGATATCCATTTTCATCTTGTTGTTCTTCCATAGGTATGGTTCTTCCTGGAATACATTATTTTCCAAGAGATAGATATACAAGATATGTACAGAGACGATGCAAACAAGATATGTACAAGAAATAAGAAGAGTGTTGTTACCTTTTTAGAAGAAGAAGTTTCTTCCATCCTGCTTAGTATTCTTTGTGTATTCCTTTTTATTCGGCAATTGATGCTTCATGTTTCTCTTTCCTTTTATTTAGTTTGGGACATTGATTCTTGTAGTGACCGTACTTTTGACAGTTGAAGCATTGTACTTTTGAAATGTCTTTCTCTTGATTTGGCTTCCTCCTTGAACCAAACTTCCTTTTGTTCCTGAAGTTATTGAATCTTTCTATGAAGGCTTGATCATCATACTTCTTTTGGGGTTTCTCTTTTGCATTGATCCTTGATTCTTCTTGAGCACAACAAGTCCAAATTTTTTCAAATGTCGGGTACTCCTTCCTTGTGTTCATGCTTGCGGAAAATGCATCTCGTGTCTTGGGAAGACCATTGAGTACTATGTTCACCAATTCTTTCTATGAAGTGATCTATTCAATAGATTGTAGTTGATCTCTTAACTGGGAGATTCTTACAAAGTATGATGTTATGTTGTCATCATCATTCATCTTCATGTCACAGAGCTCATTCTTCAGACTCATAACTTGTCCAATGTTTATGACTGAGAAGAGATTTGTTAGGGCATCGTACATCTGCTTCGATGAGTCAAGATGGGAGATGTAGGGTATCAAGTGGTATTTTATGGAATCCACTATGATACTCATGGCATTGATGTCAACATATTTGAACTTCTCCACAGCTGCAACGTTCTATGGTTCCTTCTCTTCTCCTTCTTCAAACTCTGGCTTCACAATATCCAGTAATTTATTCTTGGCAAGGATGAGGTCAATCCTTGTCTTCCACACTATGAAGTTAGAGGCTCCATCTAACTTATTCTCAGACTTCATAGAGTTAGTCATGGCTTCTTGACTTGGTCAAACCCTATATTTGACCAGAAATTCAAAATTCACATCTTGGCTTGCTGAGAGTATCAAGATATGCTCTAGGCTAGGGTGCACTGATCTGTCTGGAGATTATGTCAATCTCTTCACTTAAGGTGCTTCAACAAGAGGTTTATGGTTTCTGCAACTGCTCCTGCTAGTAACCCTAGCGGCAGTGTCTTGAGAGTTGATTCTGCTAGTAACCCTAGCAGAAATTCCTCAATGAGCTCAATATCCTAGCGGCTATGTTTCCTTCCATCATTTAGACTGAATGAAGGAGGTGTGGGTTCATAACCTGTTAGAATATAGAAGATGGTGTGCTCATTTTATCATTGACGATACCCTCGTCACCCAACCATAGGCCAAAGCCAAAATGTGAGCACCTTAACCTTCACTGAGAATTACTCTGGAAGAAAACCCTAGGCTAGATAGCTAAACAAGGTGTATCACATCTTCCTCCAAGGATAGCACACCAACAATAGTTGATCAGATAGTCCAAACCCTAGCCAAGAGATAGTCCAAGCTCATACTGAAAACTAGTTGTTGTTGCAGCTGCAACTGCAGCTCTCCTCCACATGTGCACACCAAACTGGGAACTACAATTCTAAGATGTGTCAAAATGAGAACTGGCGCCCTGTATTTATACTAGTTCTGCCAGATTTGTTGGGGCCGACTTCTCCTTCTGGATATGTTTCTGTTCAGTATATTATTATTATTTCTGGCTGACTTCTTCTCTTGGAGGCTAATAACCTAATATTAATTATCTTCTTGAGCCGACAAGACTTCTAGGGTTATTAGCCAACTCATTAGGGTTTTCCCTTGCTTTTCGGAGTCTTCTATTCTCATTAGGTTCACACATGGAGGTAAATACCTCTCGCAGCTACCATAATATTAACAGAGTCCTCAGTCAGAATGGATAAATAATTTGTTATGAATCCATAAAGTTGAAAGAGCATGAAAGGAACTATGCAACTCATTATTTGGAGTTGGCAACAATAGTACATGCTCTAAAGAAATGGAGGCATTACCTCATGGGAAGGAGGTTCGAATTGAGGACAAACCATAATGGTTTGAAGTATTTGTTTGATCAACCAACCTTGAATGCTAGGCAGATTAGGTGGATGTATTTTCTTTGTGAGTATGACTTTGATATAAATCATATCAAAAGAAAGGAAAACAAAGTGGTTGATGCACTTAGCAGGAGAGTGCATGAATTGCATGATACAACCATTAGCATGTATCAAATTGATATTAAAGGCAAAATTTTGGAGGCTGAAAATGCATATTTGCAGTACATGGATTTGGTAGAAAATCTATAGCAAGGTAAGATGCCACAGAAAGTGGAAAATTATAAATTGGAAATCGATGGAACACTTATGTACAAGAACATAATTTATGTACTGAATGTCCAGGACTTGAAACTTGTGATTTTGAATGAAATGCATAATGTGCCTTATGTTGGCACCCAAGATATCAGAAAATTGTGGCAGCAGTCAAGAGCCATTACTTTTGGCCAAGTATGAAGAAAGATATTGCAGAATACATCGCCAGATATATGGAGTTCCAGAAGTTTAAAGTTGAGCACAGGCACCCAGCAGGGTTACTATAACCTTTACCCATTCCTGAGTGGAAGTGGGACGTAGTGACAATGGATTTCATCACAGGATTGCCCAGAATAGGAAAGCAACATGATCCAATCATGGTGGTGGTGGACAAGCTTACAAAAGTTTCCCATTTTGTTCCATTGAAGACTACTCACAAGGCAACTAACGTTGTTGATATTTTTATGAGGGAAATAGCATGATTGCACAATATTCCCAAGACAATTGTGTCTGACAGGGACCCAAAATTTACCTCAAATTTCTAGAAGGGGTTGTTCAAAGGATTCAGAACGAATATGAACTTCAACACTGCTTATCATCCTGAGTCTGATGGACAAACAAAGAGGGTGAACAGAGTAATAGAAGACACGCTAAGTATGTATGTGATGGAAAAACCATCTAAACGGGAAGACTACCTACACATGGTATAATTCGCCTACAACAATGGGTATCAAGCATCATTGAAGATGAGCCCATTTGAAGCACTTTATGGAAGAAAGTGCAATACTCCAATAAGATGGGATAATCCAGCTGATAGAGCAGTGGTTGGGCCAGAGTTGCTCAAGGAAATGGAAGAACAAATGCTAAAAATTAATCAGAATTTAAAGGTTGCCCAAGACAGGCGGAAAATTTATGATGATAAAAACAAAACCCATGGAGAGTTTAAAGTGGGAGAGCATGTTTTCATGAAAGTGAAATAAAATAGAAGTTCCCTGAGGCTGGGAAACTATTCAAAGTTGGTAGCCAGATTTTGTCGGCCATTTGAAATCCTAGAAAGGATTGGGCTAGTTGAATATATTCGTTCATTACCTGCATCCATGACTGTACATAATGTGTTTCATGTTTCATTTCTTCAGAAATATATACCTGATGCTAATCATGTTATCGATTAGAATGTGATTCAGGTGGAGCAAGAAGGTGCCTTGCAAGTGCATCATGTGCGCATATTTTACCGGAAAATAAAACAGCACCGGAATCGAGCCATAGGGCTTGTAAAGTTCCAGTGGACGTGGTATGGTCATGAGGATGCGACATGGGAGCATGAGGATGTTATGCGGGTAGAATACCCACATATTTTTGAAGATTTTAAATATCTTGTTGATGTTGTGTAAACGTTGCACTGAGGATAGTGCAAAAATAAGGGGAGGGGATTGTAATACCCCAAGGATGTGCCCCAGTTATATTATGTATTGTAATCATGTTTATAGGCTGGTGAGCCAAGTGTATATAAGCTGGTGGGCTTATGTTTTATTTAGGCTAGAGAGCCTAGGTGTTAAAGGCCAGGAGCCTGATTTTTGTATATGTAATTTTGCAGATCATTAATAAAATATAAACATCGTTGCATGTCAACTGACCATGAAGAAAGCATGATGGGGGACTAAGCTTCCACAAGGCTAGGTAAAGGAGAGGCAACTGAAAGTTTGGAAGAGGGGCTAATATTGAGGGCTTAAGTCCTTGAATAATAATTAATTATTATTCCAAAGTGGTGTGAAAGGTATATTTTATCCTAAGTTCCTAGAAAAGGGAACACATACTTGATGGAGTGCATGCAGCTTCATGGGCGACATGTGTTGGCCCAGGCACCTAAAATTTAACCCAAGAATTTAGTCGTGATGGGGGTTCGTTCTCCATTATTACGTCCGATGTCTGAATTGTGTTGCCTCTGTGTTTGATATCTTCACACCTCACGCAACTCTGAAACTGGAAACTGTGAGGCCAACCTGGGATGTTTTCCTGAGAAGACGAGGCATCCTTTGTCTGAACCGTTTGAGTTTTCATTTGATATCTACGTTGATTCCTTTTCATGCACCCTAAAAACCAGTGGCAAACCCGTGGACTGAGTTGTGTCTCTTGTGTGTCATGTGAACCCAGTTTATCCATACTACAAATCTGAGTTCGTGCTTAATTGTTTGGGTTGTTGTATTCTGTGAAACCTGAGAATATCATAATTGTCTATGTCGTGTGTGTTATAGCTGTGGGTTTTTGTGGCCACACAGTCCCTTGGTTGAGTGTGAACTATTTCCATCATTTTTTCCTTGTTGAGCCTTATTTTTGTCCTCCTTGTGTTGGAATGGAGCTGAAGAAGCAGGTTGTCAAGCATGTGTGAAACACTCTCTCCAGGTGAGAGAGGTGGTTGTAGTTGAAGAATCAATTTTTCATGCCTATGAACAACTCTCTCTAGGTGAGAGAGTGCATGGAGGAAGTGAGAACTCCTAGAGGGGTCCTATAGTTACCATAGATCTCGGAGAATTCTGGTCCGTCTTGTTGTTAAAGCCCAGGGAAAGGGAGGTTTAACAGCCGAAGGACTGTCCCGTGTGACAGTGAAGGTGTATACTCCTGGGGTGGGACAGGCATGTGGGGAATGAGAGTTTGTGAGTAGTGGGAATAAGTGTCTCCTGGGAGAGAATCCATCCTCATAAACTGTGTGTCTTCCTGTTGACCTTGCCTGGCCTAGGATTCCCTTGCCTGGTGGAGCTTAGTCCCATATTAGGGGTGACCTACTATTGAGAGTGATGAGCAGCGCAGTATAAGGCTAGGAGGTTCGTGGAAGTTTTTCACGCAATTGGTGGTATTATTCCAGTTAAAAGATAAGTATTAATTATGTATTTAATTTATATGTGATGCATGTCTGTGTATTTGAAATGTATCATGTATTCTGTTGCAATTATGAATTACTGTTAATTCCATTATTTATGTATGTTAACAGTAATCATGTGATTACTCTATATTGTTTGGTTAATTTTCATTAAATATGCATGTTATATATATATATATGTATGTATGTATGTATGTATGTATGTATGTATGTATGTATGTATGTATGTATGATATTGTTCTGCGTAGTAGCGTTTCCTGGTAGAGGAGTTGATGGATGGGGATGTTACAATTGGCCAGAGGGAAGCAACAAGTGTTAAGAAGGTGGTTGAGGTATGCTGAAAATCTCAGTGATGAGGGAAAGATGTATAGAAAATGTCTCGTAGGTTTCTAGGTGGGCAATGAGAAAGGATCAGTGGATCTTGCAAACTTCCAAGTGGGCAGAGGAGACATCTTGAATTGCCAAGTGGGAAAGGGAGGATAAATGAGCTGAGATGAGAGTTCACATCAGAGGGTGTTGACAGATGAGGAGGAAACAAAAGAAAGACCTCACTCAGGTGGAGATTAACATGGAACTGTGAATCGTGTGAATGAAGATGATGAGAAGTTGAAACCTTCCACCATCAAGGAGAAGGATCAGAGGATTGTTTTGATCATTAGAGGAGTTGAGATATTCCTACCAAGATGCCAAGGAGAGGCTAGCACAAATGTTGCAGATGTGACAGAAAGACAACAAACCGAGACTGTCATGGAGAAGGAACAGATACTGAAGTTTGTCCCAACAGAAGGAAAATGCCCAGTTGATTTACTCACTCAGTGGGAATTGGAGTTAAAGGTGTTGGAGGATTGGTTAGATAGCCCAGAACTAGAAGATGGCTTCCATAATATAGTCATGTCAGAGGAGACACACCAACACGAGTTGCAATTGGAGGAAGTTGGAAAGGGACCAGCCGAAGAACTAGTAGGGGTAAATCTGTCAGAAGTAATAGATGAGCAGCAGCTCAGTGATGAAAATGTTGATTTTAACCTTGTAAAATATCTACAGCAAACAAATATTCAGTAAAAGAATAGAAAATATACAATGGAAAATACAAACATTACAGAGAGATTTTTCCCCTAGAAACCCAAACCAAGAAAACCAACATATTCTATATTCATTCATAGCGATACATTATTTACAATACAATATACATATAGGAGCCAACGACATCTGAAACCCTAACCCAATGACCTGGATTAGTCAACAATCCTAATTCCTTAACTGGAAATAGAAAACCATCAGCAAAGAAACCATGTGCCGAAAAACCACCTAAAATATGTGACAAGTTTTTCGAGGCATAAAAATATGTGACACATTTTTCAAGGAAGAAAAATATGTAACACTACTACTCGTGAAAATAATATAACACATACCCAACATTCTCCCACTTGTTGTTTTCTTTGCATACAGGGGGTTACAAGGTTACATAGTCAACAATCCAAGGCAGCAATCCCCATGGATCCTCTACACCAAGAGAACTTCTCAGTGCTCACAGATTTTGTTGATGAATCTACAACATTCTTCAAAGTGTCCACCTTCATCATCAATACTTTATTTTCTCCAACCATGTCTCTCACAAAGTGATATTGAATATCAATATGCTTTGTCTTTGAATGATGAGATGGTTTATTCTCCAGAAAAATTGCACTCTGACTATCACAATCTATCCTTACAGCTTGATGTACCAACCCAATACTTGAACATAATCTTTGTAACCATACTTCTTCCTTACTTGCATGAGTGGCTATCATTTATTCAGCTTATGTAGTTGAAAGTTCCACTACATCCTGTCTTTTGCTCATACAACTTATTGCTCCTCCAAACAGGTTAAACACATACCCACTTGTAGATATCCTATGAACCAGATCTCCATCCCAATCTACATCCAAAAAGACATGTATATCCACCACTTTGTCCAATCCTGGTATTCCTTCATAGCACAATCAATAGCTAGTAGTGCCACACAAATACCTAAAAAATGTTTTTACTGTTGTCCAATTCTCCTTCCCTGGTTTTGACATATACTTGTTCAAAACTCCCACTGCATGTGCAATTTTCGGTCTAGTACATACCATTGCATACATCAAATTTCCAATTGCACTCGCATATGGAACATGAGACATGTCCTCCTCCTCTTCATGTGTCTTGGCACACTGATCTACAAATAACTTTACACCAACGGGAATAACAACCTTGACCAGTATACATTCTTGCATATTAAACCTCTACAATATTATCTCGACATATTTTCTATGATTTAACTAGAGTTTCCTCCTTTTCCGATCTCTTTTAATTTCCATGCCCAAAATTAAATTTGAAGCACCGAGATCCTTCATGTCAAATTTAGAGGACAACTGAGTTTTCACATCCTGGATAATCTCCTTGTTGTTTCCTATCAGCAACATGTCATCCACATACAAGACCAAATAAATCAAATGATCACCAATTAATTTAAAATACACAGAGTGATCCTCTTTTCTTCTTGTGAAGCCAATTCCCAACATATAAGTATCAAATTTTTTATACCACATCCTTGGTGATTGTTTTAAACCATACAGGGAATTTTTCAGCTTGCATACCTGCTCCTTCTTTCCCTTCACAACAGAACCTTTTGGTTGCTTCATATAAATTTCTTCTTCCAGATCCCCATGTAGGAATGTTGTCTTCACATCCATTTGTTCTATTTCAAAATCAAATGTAGTAGCAACAGATAACATAAATCTTATGGAGGTTAACTTGGAAACAGGAGAAAAAATCTCACCAAAATCAATTCCCTCAACCTGGGAATAACCCTTTGCTACTAACTGAGCTTTGTATTTCTCCACTTTTCCTTCTGCATTCAACTTCTTTTTAAATACCCATTTGTTTCCAATGGGATTTCTTCCAGTTNACCGAGATCCTTCATGTCAAATTTAGAGGACAACTGAGTTTTCACATCCTGGATAATCTCCTTGTTGTTTCCTATCAGCAACATGTCATCCACATACAAGACCAAATAAATCAAATGATCACCAATTAATTTAAAATACACAGAGTGATCCTCTTTTCTTCTTGTGAAGCCAATTCCCAACATATAAGTATCAAATTTTTTATACCACATCCTTGGTGATTGTTTTAAACCATACAGGGAATTTTTCAGCTTGCATACCTGCTCCTTCTTTCCCTTCACAACAGAACCTTTTGGTTGCTTCATATAAATTTCTTCTTCCAGATCCCCATGTAGGAATGTTGTCTTCACATCCATTTGTTCTATTTCAAAATCAAATGTAGTAGCAACAGATAACATAAATCTTATGGAGGTTAACTTGGAAACAGGAGAAAAAATCTCACCAAAATCAATTCCCTCAACCTGGGAATAACCCTTTGCTACTAACTGAGCTTTGTATTTCTCCACTTTTCCTTCTGCATTCAACTTCTTTTTAAATACCCATTTGTTTCCAATGGGATTTCTTCCAGTTGGAAACTCCACTAGATCCCAAGCCTCATTCTTATCCAAAGATGCCATTTCTTCGTCCATGGCCCTTTTCTAGAGATTTTCATCCTCTGAATCCACTGCCTCCCTGACAGTTCTAGGATCATGATCAGTAACAGACAAAGAAATATTTGAATGGAAATCAGATGGATTATACCTTTCCAGTAGCCTTCTTTCTCGAACCGATCCCCTCAATACTGGAGTAAGAGGATATTCTTCTTCTTATTCCTGTTCTTCTGTAGAGTCTGACTCATCATCTTTTAAATCAAACTCTATTTTCCTTGGTTCTTCCTTACTTGGTAGTACTTCCTATTTATCATCCCTCATTTCTCTAAATACCATATCTCAGTTATACACTACCTTCTTAGTTTTTGGGTTCCAAAGCTTATAACCTTTGAGACCATCTTTATATCCAATAAAGATACACTTTTCGGCCTTCTTATATAGCTTACTCATGTTTTCCTTTGGAACATGAACATATGCATCACAGCCAAATACCTTGAGATGTGTGAGAGAAGGTTCCTTACCAATCCATACCTCTTGTGGAGTCTTCTTATCCAACGCTGATGAGGGTGATATGTTGACCAGGTAACATGCAGTACCAACTGCCTCTGCCCAGAATTATTTCCCTAACCCAGCACCACTAAGCATACACCTTACTTTTTCCATAAGTGACATGTTCATCCTTTCTGCAACTCCATTCTGTTGAGGTGTATATGGAGTAGTATTTTGCCTTGCTATACCACACTTCTTACAAAATTCTTCAAATTCATTCCCGCAGAACTCTCTGCCATTATCTTTCATCAGCACTTTAATTCTTTTATGTGTTTGATTCTCAACAAGAGCCTTAAACTATGTAAACCTGTCAAAGACTTTGAATTTCTTCTTGACGAAATATATCCAAGTATTCCTCGAGAAGTCGTCTATAAATGAGACATAGTACACAGATTTTCTCAATGATGGGACTAACACAGGTCCAAAAACATCACTGTGAACTAGTTGTAAAATCCCTTTTTCCCTCATTGCACCATAGGGGAATCTTACCTTCAATGTTCACAGAAATCAAAATCTAGAGAGAAGTTAGACATACCTTTAACCATACCTTTACCATGTAGTAGTCGAAGACCCTTCTCTCTGATATGCCATAGTCTTTGATTCCATAACATAACCTTTTCTCCAGAGACTGTAGTATTTATTTCTTCTTCAACTCCAATATCAGGAACAATGGAACTATTACACCCATCACTAATACGGCTTCCTTGAAATTTATACAGAGTTCCAAACCGAACTCCCTTCAGCAACACCATTGCTCCTCGAACCATCCTGTAGGTTTCCTTTTCAAATATTGTTTTTACCCCTGCATCGTCCATTTTTCTTACAGAAATCAAATTTATGTCCAAACTTGGAATGTGAAGAACACCAAGAAGTGTTCTAATCCTTCCATCTGTGAGCCTCAAATTGACGTTTCCTTGTCATATGATTATGTTTGTCAGATCATCACCTAAGAAAACATTACCTCCATCATACCTTTCATATTCATAGAACCACTCCCTATGGGGAGTCATGTGAAAGGATGCACCAAATTCAACCAACCATGCCTCATGATCTGCATGTGTGCTTGAAGAAGCCAAGTACACATCCCCTCCTTCTTCCTTGGAGGTATTTTCTTCTGTAGAATGAGATTCTTCAGATCCCTTCTTTTTCTTAACTTTGGATCTACATTGCTTCTTATAGTGGCCTTCTTTTCCACATCTCCAACATACCCTTACAAAATTTTCGAGAGATTTAGATCTACCCTTAGACATAGATATCCCACTTGAGAAGTTAGATATATTTCTTTCATGGGATCATCCTCTTGAAAATAATGTGTCTGTGCTCTGTCCTTCTATATTCTTCTGTCTCATCTCCTCGAAAAACAAGGATGAGACCACTTCATCAAAATTCAAGGCAATTGTATTACTACCTATGGCCACAACCAGACTATCCCATGAGTCTGGTAAAGAACATAGTAAACTAATACATTTATCTTCATCTGAAATTTTAATCTCAACAGATACTAACTAACTTAGCATAGTATTGAAGGAGTTCAAATTCTCTGCCACTGAGTCTCCATCTCACATCCTCAGGTTATACAACTTATTTCTCAAGAATAGTTTATTTACTAGGGACTTAGACTGATACAACTTCCCCAAATTTTCCCATAAATCCTTGGATGTAGCTTCCTCTGATACATTCAATAATACTCAATCGGAGAGACATAGTCGGATTGTGTTATTTTCCTTCTGATCCAACTTTTTCCAGTCATATGTTGAAGTTCCTATAGGTGCAGTACCTGGATCTACTGCGATCCAATGATCTCTGTCCACCAACAGATCTTCCATTTTGAGCTTCCACAGCTCAAAAATTTTCCCATTAAACTTCTTGATCTCCATCTTAAAATTTCTTGCCATTTATTTTCACCTGAAAAATCAATACCACATATCTCCCCACTGTAACAAGGCTTATCACAGTCTCGAGCCAAACCCTTGACCACAAAGGCGTCCCCCTGAAGCCAACAAATCTCTGATACCAAATGTAGATTTTAACCTTGTACAATATCTACTATAAACATATATTCAGTAAAAGAACAAAAAAGATACAATGGCAAATACAAACATTACACAGAGATTTTTCCCCTGGAAACCCAAACCAAGAAAACCAACATATTCTATATTCATTCATAGTGATACATTATTTACAATACAATATACATATAGGAGCCAACAACATCCAAAACCCTAACCCAAT
This sequence comes from Picea sitchensis, assembly GCA_010110895.2. NCBI lineage: Eukaryota > Viridiplantae > Streptophyta > Pinopsida > Pinales > Pinaceae > Picea > Picea sitchensis. Next base: position 61,060 of record SNQJ01S0038037.1, on the reverse strand, counting down.
GACCTAGATTAGTCAACAACCCTAATTCCTTAACCGGAAATAGAAAACCACCGGCAAAGAAACCATGTGCCGAAAAACCACCTAAAATATGTGACATTTTTCGAGGCAAAAAAATATGTGACACGTTTTCTGGGACAAAAAAATATGTAACACTATTGCTCATGCAAAGAATATAACACATACCCAACATAAAATTATGTCAGAGTGGATACTGCAGTAGAGTGGCAAGCTAAGGCCACAAGAGATGAAGGAGATGACTTGGGATATCATTGTGATTTACCCATGGACAAGGAAGAAGTGCATAAAGCTAGTCCACAACGGAAGAGCCAACTGATCGAGCAGCTGGACGAGGTGGTTGAGGAGATAAGGAATTTGATGTTGGGATCGGAAGAGGAAGCATAGCACGAGGAATATAGACAAAAGGAAACCTGCACGAGCAGTGGGAATGATGTAGGAGAAGAAGCAGCGAAGCAGAGAAGAAGAGATATAGCTCCAAGTGAAAGTTTGGGATCCAGGAGTATTTCAACCACGTTGGAAAGCTCATGAGAAAGAGCTCATGATTTTTGTATCCATGGAGTATGATGCAGGAGCATCGCTCCACCTCAGCACACGCCAGTCAATTAGCACACATGGTGTGCATTCAAGAAAGGGAGTGTCGTCACCCTCTCATTTTACCTCGAGAATAAAAAACGTGATCCAGGAATTTAATGATGACAAGATGGAAGAACCAAGTTGTTCCTTCGCAAAATCTAGAGATAAGGTCACCATTAAGTGGTTTATGGTAGGAAGGATCTGCATCCGATTTGGAGAAGATTTCCATCATTGTAATTTTCCCATTAGACCGGTTTTTGAATGGTTATTTGACACCACTAGTTTATCTTGCAAGGGAAGCTCATCGAGCCCCTCTTGTATAAATATTTGTATTGTTTCCAAGTAGAGGTTATGTGGTAGGCTGTTGGAGTTGGAAAATAAAAATCATTGTAATCCAATATAGGGAAGTTGATGAGAGTCGAGACTCATTCGTAGTCTAGAATCAAACATTTGTAATTTTACATTCCACCACTAATAGAAAATGACAGTTTTTCCTATTTTCAATTTCTGTGAAATGGATGTTGTGTTATGAATGTCATTTGTATGCATTTGAGTTGTAGATGGATGTTAGAAATCGTCTACAGGGATAGAGATACAGTTTTCTATCCATGAGTGTGTCGAATTACGTCTGGTTCTCTAGGATAAGTGTAAGGAGTGCATGACAGAGTGGGAAAACTCTCTGAGCCAATGTAAGAGTGTGTGTTTGAACTCAGTGGAGTTAGAAGAGAAGTTTCCAGGAGGGAATACCAGGTTAGTTCACAGACTCGGGAGGAAATTTCAAGGTGGTTAAGTACCTTAGAAGGAAATACTGTGTAATAGAAGATATTGTCTAGAGTTACTAAACATTCTGAAACACTCTACTAGGAGGGCATAAATTTAGCATGAGCGTGCACAAGAACAACATGAAGGGAAGTGATTTTTTCCTTAAGGAAATCCCAGAATTGCTAAACATTTTGAGGAAGGAAGGCTTTGTATGATCACATCGATAAAGGAAAGGAGATGCCTTAATATGCTCATATAGGCTAAGCGAGAAGCCATCGAAAAGCTCATCCGAGTGCAATAAGTGAGCCCAGCAGATTGTAAGCCCATCTTAAAATCTCAAAAAGAAGAGTGATAAAATTCCATGAGGGAAAGAGAAAGTTCACAGAGGAATGGGGAAACCTTCAGGGTTTTCAAGCCAAGCAAATTCGTAGAAGTATCTACACAAAACTATGCAAGGAGTGCAGAAGGAGCTCGAGAATATCTTAAGTCTCGGAAGAGAAATTGCGCTAAATGTGAAAAAAGGGGTCAAGTACTTTCCAAAGTCCCGAAGGCCGTGAAATCGTCCATCGTCGGAGGAGACAGGTGGCACAAGATTGAGAGGTTCAGGAGTAAGAACTTCGGGAGGTTTGCCAAGAGAAAACAGGCATCTTCGCGAAGTCATGAAGAGCAATTTGAATACAATTCATTGGATTTGGAAGGCACGTGGCATAGCTCTTACATATTTCAGAGGAGGAACCCTTCGGAGAAAATCCAAGAGGAGAAAATACCTGAGGAGTTGGGAGCAGAAGAAATCTTAGTCGTACATTGAGATAGGACGTGTGGCGTGAAATCAACACTTCACTAGTTCAGAGATCAGTAAAAGAAGAGTGGGAGAAGGAAGGACTAACGAAGTCCAAACTCATGAATTAATCACAGTCATTGATCGCGAGAGGAACGTGGACTGTAGATCTGGTCCCGAGGAATTCGTCCATTCGGGAATTGGTGAAAAAGGAGTAATAAGCTCGTGAAAGTTCTGTATCACAGAGTTGTGAAGGGAGTTTTCCCATAGTAATATTCTATGGTCACATCAAGGAGGGAGCCTAGCATGGAGAGCTAGCATCCATTGGCGTTAAGAATTGAAAAGCGCTAAGGAGAGGGTCCACAGATGCCACACAACCTACGCCGAGAAAGAAAAGGACTTGCGTCAAGTTAAATCGGTTCCATCGAGATCCTGATGAACCATTCGGTTCGGTCCCTTGAATGATCCTAGACTAGGAGGTCGAGTATCCCCTTAGGAGGAAGCGGAGAGAGAGGGGGTGGCTACGCTAGAAGTTCTCTTTCAATCAATTAATGGATTCTCTGTAACAAGATCTCCTTCACCAGGAAGTAGATTTTCCCTGGTTAACATGAAAAAATCAAATCCAAATGTGATCCAGGTGGATATCGGTGGCCACCCACCTTTCTCGACTGGCTCAAAACAATTTTCTGGCAAATTTGGCAATTTACTATTTTTAGCAGTTTTTAACTTCTGGGGCCATTTTGAGGGCCCAAATGAAGGTTTTTTGAGATTGAGATTATCAATGATAGTCAAAGGAACTATTGAGCCTCCAAAATGAATATCCTCGATGATACCTTTCCAACGAGCTATCATACGCCTAAAACAAAGATTGTATGCAAAAGTTACAACCTCGGGAAGTTGATGTACTAACTTACCCAAACAGGGCCCACATGACTTTTGGTGCTTCATCTCCTAGGGTTAGGTTTTTGGATGTATAGAANTCCAACGAGCTATCATACGCCTAAAACAAAGATTGTATGCAAAAGTTACAACCTCGGGAAGTTGATGTACTAACTTACCCAAACAGGGCCCACATGACTTTTGGTGCTTCATCTCCTAGGGTTAGGTTTTTGGATGTATAGAACTTTTAAAATTTCTGTTTATTGTAAAAATTCCTTTAGAGCCTCATCATAATCCTCTTCTTGCGAATGCGAGTAGCTGTCACATCTCTTCTTAGAGATAAGCTGCCACCATTCTAGCGAGTCTTTCACTCTGTATTTTTACAGTCTCTGTACATTTCTTTCATTAATAGAAATCATGTATTACTGTATATTTGTGTTTATGGTTGCATCTCTAATACATTTATGTTATCTTATTGAATATCTTTGATATCTGTGTGCATTTCTTTATTATATCTTTGCTCGCATTTTGTGCCGAAAATAATCAGAATCAGTGGTATCAGAGCAGGTTTCTCTTGATTGTTTTTCCAGTGCATGTCCCCGATGTTAATGTTTATGCCATTATTATAGTTCTTTTCATTTCAATCGATAAGAAAAATATAAGAACAAGATCACTGAGAAATACACATTCACAAGAGACACAACATTTATTCTAGGAAACCCTCTAGGGGAAGAAAACCCAGCAAAAACTTCCTTATCATAAATTTTCAATACAATGTCAAGAGATAACATAAACCAATACAGAAACTACCCTCCAAGAGATGCACCACTCTTCTCCCTCTCTCCAACTGGTAAGTCGCAACTTGCCTCTTAAGAATGAGCAAGTGAGTTGTGTGATAAAGTGAGGCACTAGCCTCTCTATATATACAAGACTAGCACGTGTGAAGGGTCTTCACTGGTAGGGTCGACCTCTCACTCTAGGTGGGTAAACCCACCTTTATTATATTTTTGGGTCTCAATAATAACTGTTGGGGCCGACTTCTTATTCTTCCTATTACAATTGTATGTTGACCAATCCGCAAAAGGGGATTTGGTCCTAATACAATTACCGACATGATCAATCCACAATGGGGATTGATCCTATAAATAAAATATCAATAATAATAAGAATACTCTTTGCAGTTACATTATTTCAACACTCCCCCTTAACAAGAAGGGTATTCTTCAACAACATCAGGCGAGAGAGGTCTGCATCATCAGTGGCATCAGGAGGACAGTATCGTCAATATCATCTTGTAACATTGGCTGGCATATTTGTGAGTCATCGAAAGTTTTCTTCATCGGCAGCATCATCATTCTTGAAAGAATGCTATCATCATCTGCATCAAATATGTATCAGTAAAAAAATGATACCTCATCATAGCACTAGGCTGGCACATCATAGTACTACACTGGCTCAATGTCACAGTTATTAAGCTGGTAGCTTAGTGTCAGTCACATCTTTCTTTACGTCTAACAACTCAGTCAGAAGCAAGGAATAATATTGCTTTACGTCTAACAACTAGGTCAGAAGCAACGAACACATCATCATCTTTCTTTACATCTAACGATGAGGTCAAAAACAAGGAATTATCTTGCTTTATGTCTAACAACTAGGTTAGAAGAAAGGAACACATCAACATATTGATTTACATCTAACAATGAGGTCAGAAGCAAGGAATCATCTTGCTTTACATCTAAAAACTAGGTAAGAAGCAAGGAATACACACAACGTCTTGATTTACGTCTAACAGCGAGGTCAGAAGCAATGACTCATCTTGTTTTACGTCTAACAGCAAAGTCAGAAGCAAGGAATACACACAACGTCTTGCTTTATGTCTAACAGTGATGTCAGAAGCAATGACTCATCTTGCTTTACATATAACAGGGAGGTCAGAAGCAAGGAATACACACATCGTCTTGCTTTATGTCTAACAACGAGGTTAGAAGCAATGACTCATCTTGCTTTACGTCTAATAGTGAGGTCGGAAGAAAGGAATACATACTCCCCCTTTCAGGGAGGGTCCTTTCGGACTATACCAAGCTTATCTCGAAAGTGTTCAAACTTTACACGAGATAGAGGTTTGGTCAACACATCAGCAACCTGTTCATCCGTGCTAATGTACTAGAGCTTCAAGGCTCCTCTCTGTACCATGCCGCAGATGAAATGATAGCGGATCTCTATGTGCTTCAACCTGTCATGGAATACAAGATTCTCTGTCATCTTTATGTAGCTCTGGTTGTCACATAGGATCATGGTTTCTTCCATCTCTAGGTCAAATAGACCGATCATCAACTTTCGAAGCCATATAACTTCGCAGCTAGCAGAACATGTGGCAATGTACTCTGCTTCCGCTGTGCTGAGAGAAATAATGGATTGCTTCCTACTCTTCCATGAGATCATGGCTGATTCCAAATTGAAACAACACCCAGAAGTACTTTTTATATCAGCAATGCTTCCTGCCTAATCTGCATCAGTGTATCCACTCAATGTGAATTTATGATCCGAAAAGATCTTTTAATGACTGTGGTTGAGTTTTTAATTGCATGTGTTAATTAACCCTTTGAAAAGTTTAATGAAAGAATGAGGAAATAAGAGGAATTATGACAGCCATGTACATATATGAGGTTCTGAAATGAAGTAATAAACAACAAACCATAACAAGAGAAGTGATAACAGAGTTCGGCACAAAATTGCCTACGTCTTCGGTCCTTTATCTCTGTGGGGGAGGCTTCTTTATTTATGTTCAAAGCTCAAAAAATACATCGCAACAGTTCCAATTGGCTACAAGACTGATATGGTCATGTTCTTCTAGATCTCTAGAACCTAGCAGAAAAAATGACACGCAAAATGGATGACCGGAGCTCCCAGAAATGGCCCGCAAGCGTATGCTCCTCAACAGCTTCCCTGCATAAAAATGGCTTTGGCTTGGCTTCCCTTCAGCATAACTCTTCTCTTGACTGTCCTTCCATGGCCTCAAATAGGCCTAGTTTTTATAGATCTGAAGTTGGTTATCCATCCCCAACTTCCTCCCAAAATCTAGGCTCAAATAGGGCTCAAAATCTCCCAATAATGGCTAAAATCCATTAATTACAGGCATAATTAATAAACCACTATAATAAAGTTTAAAAAAAACCCAAAATATGCATAGATAGGGCGCAACCCCTTTTTGTAGGGCTCCTGGTCACCAATAATGCGCCATGTGGCCAAGTGCTTATCCTTAACACGCTGGCCCCCGAAATATGGCACCCGGTCCTGTGTGAAGGCCATATGGTCGAGCCCTATTCCTATGCACGCGCAACCACTCCTCCTTTTGGTGTAGCTCCCCTTGATTCGCGCTGGTGGTTATATGGAGGAGCCGAAGTCCAAGGGCTAGGCCCTTTCCAATCCATGCACATAGCTCTGACGCCTGTGCCCTTATCCACTGTGGTCACATGTCATATAATAAACCGTGGGCTAGGGCTAAGCCCCAGCCCTTTCCACCTCCAACCAAATTTTTGATTAAACTTAAATAAACGTTTTCCATATAGCTATTAAGTAACACCAGTGGAGCGGGTGGTTAGCCCGGTCCTTCCAGTCCGTAGTGCGGGGGAGGTCGGGGGTTCGACTCCGGTGGAGACCCCAAAATTTTGCATAACACCGGAGAGCCAACCAGAAGGTGCCACGTGGCAGCCCATGACTGGGCCACGTGGCACCATGTTATTCAGTCGAACTGATGCCACTTGTCAACAACTGACTGGTCCACTTGTCTACCGAGTTGTCAGATCCATACTGCCACGTCACTACCCTGTCAGCATGCCACTATGTCTACCACGTCAGCCTGTACCACGTGTCACCCTTACAGTTGTGACACGTGTCACCCTCTGACTGGTCCAATCCCTACCATATGCCACATCACCTACCATGTGTCATCACCAAGAGCTTCCACATCAGTTGTACGGCCTGTACAGTCAGCCTGACACGTGGCACTGTACGGACTGTACAGTCACCCATTGTTTTTTGCTTGTTTGGGTTTTCAAACAGAATGCGATATCTTTCCCATACAAAGTACGTTTGATGAAGTAAATATATGGACGGAATCAGGAAGATGAGAAGGACGCAATGGCGTTGGTTTCGTCATATTCTGAGCACTTTTATTTTTGAGCCTTTTTGAGCCCTGTCAGGCTCCTGGATCCAATTTTGGATCACACCTCCCCACTAAAAGACCTTTTGGTCCCCAAAAGGTTACTGACCAGTCAACAAGCTCGGGATAGGCCACCTGGCTTGTCCTCTGTCTCTGAACTCTGTCCTGTGCACCTGTCTCATCAAGATCAATTGTAACACAATCATGACAACTGACAGTATATTGTTAGCCATTTGAACCCTGTTACATCTTACTGAAGCCACTATCATCCATGTAGACAACATTACTAATGA
>SNQJ01S0038037.1:23188-47463 GCA_010110895.2 Picea sitchensis | reverse complement strand
TTCACTGTCACACTGGCCAATCCTTCAGCTGCTAAACCTCTCTTGCAGCTATAGGACCCCTTACAAGAGTTCTCACTTCCTCCACGCACTCTCTCACCTGGAGAGAGTCGCTCACAGGCCTAAAAACCTACTTCTTCAACCAAAACCACCTCTCTCACCTGGAGAGAGTGTTACACATAGGCCTGACAACCTGCTTCTTCATCTCCATTCTAGCACAAGGAGGAAAACTGTAAGGCTTAGGAAGGATCAAATGATGACAAAAATTCACACTCATCCAAGGGACTGCGTGGCCACAATAACCCACAATTATAACTAACACGACATAGACAATTATGGTATGATCAAGTTTCATAGAAGACAACAACCCAAATGGTTAAGCATGAACTCGGATTTGAAGTGTGGATAAAATGGGTTCATAGGAAAAAAAAGAGACATGGATCAATCCATGAGTTTGCCACTGGTTTTTAGGGTGTGTGATAAGGAATCATTGCAGAGATCAAACACAGACTCAAATGGTTCAGACGAAGAATGTCTTCTCAGGAAAACATCCCAGGTTGGCCTCACGGTTTCGGGTTTCAGAGGTGTGTGAGGTATGAAAAGATCAGATGCAGAGGCAACATGGTTCAGACAGTGGTGAATCCCCATCATGGCTCAATTCTTGGGTTAAATTTCATGTGCCTAAGCTGACACATGTCATCCATGAAGCTGCATGCACTCCATTAATTATGCATTCCCTTTTCTAGGAACTTAGGATAAAAATGTACCTTTCACACCATTTTGGATTAATAATAAATTATTATTCAAGGACTTAAGCCCTCAATCGTATCCCCTCTTCCAACCTTTCATCCCCCTCTCCCTTACCTAGCCTTGTGGAATCTTAGTCCCCCATCACTCTTTCTTCATGGTCGGTCGACACACATCGATGTTTATATTTTATTAATGATCTGTATAATTACATATACAAAAATTAGACTCCTATCCATTAAAACCTAGGGTCTCTGGCCTAAATAACACATAATCCCACCAACTTATATACACTTGGCTCACCATCCTATAAACATGATTACAATACATAATATAACTAGGGCATGTCCTTGGGGTATTACACCAACAAATTTCAAATAGGCCATTTAGATGTCCTCTTAAAAGGCCATTCATACCTCCAACGCACCTTTTCTTCATGCTGCATCGTGAATGCTAACTTCTCCATCTGGGCTCGGATTTCACTGAGCTCCTTCTCCATCTCTTCTTTTCTCCTATGCGAATGGACTTCTCTTTGATCATGTTTATGACCTCCAATGACCATATTTCTTCATCTACAGTCCACCCGACTATTTTTCATCTGTTTCACACCTTGCAACCGCTTCAACATAGTACCACACTCTGTATCCCTTGCTTACAAAAATCAATTTTGCATTAGTTCTGATATCTTTATCACCTTATTTCCACCTGAGAATAAAATCAGGATCTGATACCACTTCTAATGCAACCACCCCCTCTCTCTCCACGTCCTCCTAAGGGGTTGCTCGACCTCCCAGTATAGGATCATTCAAGTCACCAAACCAAAGGGTTCATCGGGCTCCTGATGGAACCAATTTAACTTGACACAAGCCCTTTAATTTCTTAGTGCAGGTTGTGTGGCACCCGTAGACCCTCTCCTTAGATATTTTCAATTCTTAACAACAACAGATGCTATCTCTCCATGCTAGGCTCCCTCCTTGATGTGACCACAAACTATGATCATGGGCCAACTCCCTTCATGACTCCATGATACAAAAATTCCATGAGCTTCTTACTCCTTTTTCCTCGAATCCTGAATCGACAAATTCCTCGGGACTAGATCTATGGTCCACGTTCCTCTCACAATCAACGAATGTGATCAATTCACGAGTTTGGATTTTACGAGTCCTTCCTTCTCCCACTCTTCTTTTCCCGATATCCAAACCAACGAAGTGTTGATTTCACACCACACGTGCTATCTTGATGGACGACTAGGATTGCTTCGACTCCCAACTCCTCGAGTATTATCTCCTCTTGAATTTTCTCTGAAGGGTTCCTCCTTCGAAATATGTATATCTCTTCCATGTTACTCCTATATCCAATGACATAGATTCAACTCACTCTTTGTGAAGATCCCTGTTTTATCTCGGAAAACCTCTCAAAGTTCTTACTCTCAAACCTCTCGATATTCTTCCACCTATCTCCTCCGACGATGGATGATTTCATGGCCTTCGGGACTTCAACAAGTCCTTGAACCCTTTTTTCATACTTAGCACAATTTATCTTCCAAGACTTTGGATATTCTTGAGCTGCTTCTGCAGTCCTTGCAGAGTTCTGTGTAGATACTTTTGCGACTTTGATCGTCTTGAAAACCCTCAAGGTTTCCCCGTTCCTCTATGAACTTTCTCTTGTCCTCCTGGTAGTTTATCGCTCTTCCTCTTGACCTTGTAAGATGGGCTTATAGTATCCTAGGAACACTCCTTGCGCTCGACTAAGATTTTCGACGGCTTCTCCCTTAGCCTATATGAGCATCTTAAGGCATCTACTTTCCTTTGTTGATGTTCTCCTGCAAATCCTTCCTTCCTCAGAATGTTAAGAAATTATGGGATTTCCTTAAGGATAACAACACTTCTCGTCGTGTTATTCTTGTGCATGCTCATGCTAAATAGATGCCCTCCTAGTAGAGTGTTTTAGAGTGTTCAATAACTCTGGAATGTATCTTCTCTTACACAGTGTTTCCTTCCAAGGTACTTAACCACCTTGAAATTTATTCCCGAGTTTGTGAACTAACCTGGTATGCCCTCCTGGCAACTTCTCTTCTGACTAGACTGAGTTCATACACACATTCCTTGCACTTAGTCTAGAGAACCAAACTTAATTCGACACAGTATTGGATAGAAAACTACATCTCTATCCCTGTAGAAGATTTATAACATCCATCTACAACTCAAATGCATACAAATGACATTCATAACACAACATCCATTTCACAGAAATTGAAAACAGGAAAAACTGTCATTTTCTATTAGTGGTGTAATGTCAAATTACAAATGTTCAAGTCCAGAATACGTCTGAGTCTCATCTCTCATCAACCTCCCTAACTTGGCTTACAATGTTTTTTTTTTCCAAATCCAATAGCCTACCACCTAACCTCTAGTTGGAAACAATACAAATATTTATACAAGAGGGGCTTGACGAGCTTCCCTCGCAAGCTAAACTAGTGGTGTCAAATCACCATTCAAAACGCTTGTCTAATGGAAAAATTACAATGATGGAAATCTGCTCCAAATTAGATGTAGATCCTTCCTATCATCAACCACTTAATGGCGACCTTATCTCCAACTTGTGTGAAGGCACAGCTTGGATCTTCCAGCTTGTCATCATTAAATGCCCGGATCACGTTTTTGATTCTCGAGGAAAAAACAGAGGGCGACGCCTCTCCCTTTCTTGAATGCACACTATGCATGCTAATTAACTGGTGTGTGATGAGGTGGAGCGATTCTCTTGCATTGACTTCTTATAGTGAGAGGATGGCATCAAAAGAGGGACTTTCTTAGTATGAGAAATATTTTCGTAAATATTTCTTTTCCATGTCGGAGATGATGAAGGTTTTGTATGAAGATTACTTGGAACGTAAGAAACCAAATCTGGGTGAATATTCAAAGGGAAAAGGTTAATAAGGAGAGGATCTGACGTATACCCCTGAACCCTCAGGCCGAGATCCACATAGGATCATTCTAAATCTGCCCTCTTGAGTCCGATTGACTCTTTGATTTCCCCACAGGGAAACACACACACACACACACAATGGTGTTCCTCCATAGGTCCTTATGAGTGTTCCCACATGATAAAACACAAGGTGTCACCCAAGTCTCCTTGACCAAAATAAAGTCATGCCCTTCACTAATTTGGGACTTCGTGTTTCGCGATATCATGATTTTCGTTGTCGAGGTTTTCAGCCCTTTAACCCACCAAAAACCCAAAATGTCGAAACCCGAAATGTCTGGTCGTGTCCTCCTCCACGCCTGCATTGCGTTTGGCGACTTCAAGAATTCTAGAGAAAGGAACCCCGATCCCTTGTATTCTAAAGTGCCAAAATGCCGAATCCCGATGTGTTCAGCAAATGTTTCCTTTCCAATGGACTTTTTACTTCATCGGGGTTTCGGGCTTCGCGATTTCGCGAATCCTGATGCAAGGCTCCCAACTCTTCAACCTCCAAAATCCCGAACTGGTCGATGGGTATTGACACTACGTGGCAATGAGTATGTGCCACCTGTCACTCTTCCTGGCTTTCAGGACTTGAACCAGCCTTCGACTGTCACCCCCCTACCACTTCCAAACCCCAAATTTTGAAATGGCGCCTTCTACAGAATCAACGACTGATAACCTCCCTTTAGATCCAATGACCCACGTTATTTTGGGCTTTCGGGTACCAGGAGTTCGAAACTCTCGAGCCAAAAACACTTATCACCACAATCTCCGAATTCCTGAACCCTGAAACACCGAAATGCTGAAACGCCACTTCACAATATTTCACGTTTTGGGAGTTCTCCACAGAGAATTCCAACCGCTCGTTCCTTCCTTGAAGACTTCTGCGAAATGAACCAGTGTTCCTTGTCTGAACTTGGCTTCTACAAAGAGATTCTGCTCTATCTCTCTTTGAAGTGTTTCGATCTCCATCTTCCTTTGAAGTGTTCAAAGGTGTTATCCCTCTTGAACTTTCACTTGTAAACTCGAGTCTCTAGAAAGACTTCTACACTCACTCCTTGCGGAAATCTTTCAAATACTTCTGGGTATTTAATCTCTTCGACTCTGTGCACTCTTGGCAACAACAATCCTTCAATCTTCAACCTTAGTTGATGAATTCCAAGGCTTCAACTAGCCTACACACACCTTTCATGGCTTCTGTGCTTCACCCGCACTTCTGCTGAAATGAGAACAACGGTATCCCTCCTGATCTTTCTGAGATAAAACTTAGAACTCTTGTCAATGCACACATTGTAGACATTTCACTGCACTCCTTGCAGGAACTTCTTTCAGGATGAGAAACAATTGAAACTCATTCTTCTCTCTCAGACTTCATACATTCAACATGAAATCATACATTCAACACAAAATAACAACAAATTCATAACAGAGAGAATAAAACAACTGTAAGCATACCATTCAGCATATGTAAACAGTAAACATCATAACACCATGAAATCTGAGTCAAAGCTTCATATATTAACTCAAATACTCCTTTACATGGGTTCTTCTCTACAACTCTCTGCTACAGCTCTCGATGATAATAATGTTCATCCTCATACAATGATACAATGGTGAGGGTGTCTATATTCATTTTTTCCCTCCTTCTCTTCTAATTGTCTAATCTATAATTCAAATCAACCTACTTTCATTAACTGGGCTTAAATGCCTTTTACATTGACAGATAAGAGAAAATCGCTCACGATCTGTTTACAACAGCCAGTCATAAATGCAAGTACGCTTCTAGCTATTACATTTATATCTACTTCTTAATCTTTTAAAACATTTCAAAACATTTCAAAATGTGTTGGCACTTTTCCCAGCTGGATTTCGCATCCATGCTTTCTTGGTTGTTGATGATGCTCCTGCATCATACTCCCTCGCTTGAAAATTTTCATGAACTCCTATTCATGAGCTCTTGCATGGTGCGTTCATGCTTCTAAATTTCTACTTCATCCTCCCAATTGGCATTTTCAACTGAATGTCCCTTCCATTTGACCAAGTATTTAAAATACTCCTTCCTCCTGGTCTTTTTGCTAATTCTCTTATCAATTATACTTTCCATTTGTGGATTTCCAACTACATGCATTTGTTTAGTCCATTGAACCTCTATCTGTTCATCCTCTTCTCCCACTTCTTCAGCTTTGTAATGGTACAAATCCACAACGTTGAATATCGGTGAAATTATGATCCCATCAGGTAATTCAATCTCATATGCATTTGTCCCAAATTTCTTCACGACCTTGCATGGTCCAATCTTTTTCATCTTCAGTTTGTTATATGTTCCTCTTGGGAATCTCTCCTTCCTCAGATGTGCAAGAATCAGATCACAAACTTCAAATGGAAGTTATTTCCTGTGTTGATCTTCTCTACGCTTGTATTCTTGATTTGAATTCTGCAATCGTTCCTTGATTCGGCTGTGAAGCTCCTTCATTGCTTCTGCAAAATCCTCTGCACTAGAACTCCTGAATTCACTTCGTTTCAAATATTTCAATTCAGAAACTCCCCTTGGCTGCATTCCATATATAATTTGGAATGGACTCTGCCCTGTGCTTTTGTTGAGTGAATCATTGTAAGCAAATTTTGCCTGTGGCAGAATATGATCCCACTGACTGTGGTGTTCAGTCAATAGGCTCCTTAGAAAATATCCCAAGCTTCTGTTCACAACCTCTGTCTTCCCATCCATATGAGGATGATACGCTGAGCTAAAATACAAACTTGTACCCAACTTCTTCCATAAAGTCCTCTAGAAATGTCCCACGAACTTGGTATCTCGATTAGAAACTATACTCCTTGGAAAGCCATGAAGTCTGACAACTTCCTTGAAAAATAGGTTCAAAATATGAGTTGCATCACTGGTTTTCTGGCATGGTATGAAATATTCCATCTTGGAAAATTTGTCTACTACCACAAAGATTGAATCACATCCTCTTTGTGTCCTTGGCAGTCCCATTATGAAATACATGCTCACTACGTCCCATAGCCTTATAGGTATGGGTAACGGCTGATATAACCCTATGTTCTTCCTTTTCCCTTTTGTGTGTTGACAAATCCTTCATCTGTCCACAAATTTATTAACATCCGTCCTCATACCTAGCCAAAAACATGAGCTATTCAATTTTGAGAACGTCTTATCATGACTGAAATGTCTGGCCAATCCTCCCCTGTGTTTTTCTTTCAGCAAATTCTCCCTCATGGAGCATTTTGGAATACATAACTGATTGCCCCTGAACAATAATCCATCCTGGATCATATATTCGGTCCATTGGCTTCTGCCCCTGAGAATTGGATTCTCAAACGCCTCATATGCTTCCTTAAAATCTGGATCATCCCTGTACATTTCTTTGAGGTTATCAAAACCCAAAGTTTTGACTCTGAATTCCCGCATAAGAAAACATTTCTTGCTGAAAGCATCAACAACTTTGTTAGCAGTTCCAAAAATATGCTTAATCACAAAAGTAAAATTCTACATGAATTCAACCCATTTAGCATGTTTTTGGTTCAACTTCTCCTGTTGAGTCACGAATTGTAAAGCATGATTATCACTGTACAAAACAAACTCCTTGGGAACCAAATAGTGCCTCCATTTCTTCAGCGCTTGTATGACCGCATAGAATTTATTGTCATATGTGGAGTACTTAACCTTCGCTTTATTCAGTTTTTCACTGAAGTATGCGATCGTTCTATCATCTTGGCTCAAAACTGCTCCTATTGCAAATCCACTCACGTCACACTTGACCTAGAATGTCTTGCTGAAATCCGGCAAAACCAGAATTGGTTGTTTCGTGATCTTCTTCTTTAGCAGGTTGAAACTCTTCTCTACTTCTTCTATCCAGTGAAAATATTTGTGTCTTTTCTTCATCGTATCCATCATTAGTGTGCTAATTCCACTGAAATTTCGTATGAATTTTCTGTAGAAACTAGCTAAACCATGGAAGCTTCGAACTTCAAACACACTTTTCGGTGATGGCCAATTCTTAATTGCATTCACCTTTTCCGGGTCCATATTCAACTCATTTGTAGAGAGAACAAAACCAAAATAAATGAGTTATGTTCTCATAAATGATGATTGCTTCATATTAATCAACAATTTCTCTTGTTGTAGTCTTCTCATCACTACAACTAAATGCTTTAAGTGTTCTACTTTTGTTTTGCTGAAAATTAATATATCATCAAGATATACAATGACGAATTTCCCTATGAAATCCTTCAAGACTTTGTTCATCAATCTCATGAAATTAATGGGTGCATTTTTTAAGCCAAATGGCATGAAAATCCATTCATACATCCCCTCATTCTTCTTGAATGTTGTCTTCCATTCATCACATTCTCTCATGCGAATCTGATGATATCCTCTTTTCAAATCAATATTTGAAAAAAATCTTGCTCCACTCAATTAATCCATCAAATCGTCCATCCTTGGTAATGGAAATCTATATTTGATGGTAATCTTATTGATCTCCCTTGAGTCTGTACACATTCTCCAGCCTCCATCTTTCTTTGGGTTGAGCATTGTTGGAACAATGCATGGAATCAAGCTTTCTCGAATCAATCCTTTTTCCATTAAGTCATGGACTTGTCTCTTAAGTTCTTCATTCTCCTGCGACGTCAACCTGTATCCTGCTTTGTTTGGTAAACTGGCTCCAGGTATAAGATCAATGTGATGGCTTATACTCCTAATTGGTGGCAACGAACAAGTTAGTTTGTCCACTACTATATCAGAAAACTCTCCCAACAATTCCTGGATTTCTTCTGGTAAATCATCTATCCTCATATTGGTCAAGACAATTTTAGGCTTCCTGACAACAATAAATTGTGTGTCTTCCTTCTTCTTAACCTCATTAAGAAGTTCCTTCCCACTCATGAGAAGTACAGTGTTTCTCACCTATGTTTTCATCTCTTTGTCTTTAATTGGTAGTAACATGTGAGTCCTACCATTTTTCTCCAGGGTGTACGTGTTCTTTCTCCCATCATGAATCACATTCTTGTCATATTTCCATGGTCTACCCAGCAATAGATGACAGGCATCCATGGGAATGACATCACATAATATTTCATCCTTATATCCTCCTATTTTAAATTCAACTAAACATTGTTTAGTAACATTTACCTGATGTCCTTTTTGTAGCCATGAAACTCTGTATGGGCTTGGATATACAATAGTCTCCAGCTCCAACTTTTCTACCATCTATGTAGATATGATATTGTCTATGATACCGTTGTCCATGATGACTTTGTATACTCTGTCTTTTGTTTTGCAAGTAGTCTGAAATAGAATGTTCCTTTGGGATGGGTTCTCTGCCTCCCTTTCTAGCGTTAAGATAACTCTCCTCATCATCAAGGATCTTCTTCCCTCACCATCTTCTGCCTCAACATTCCGTCCTTGAGATTTGGCAATGTGAGTCTCACCACCTTCTTTCTTTCTATCTGGAAACTCATAAGATTTATGTCTGTTTTTCCCATAGACAAAACATTTCACTTCACCTCCTCGGCCTCTTCCTCTTCCTTTAGCTCGAGGAAAAGTATTTCTATCAGCATATTTCCCTCTTTGTGAGCTTCCTCCTCTCTCAGTTTGAGTTTGAGATTTCTTCGCCTCTTCTTTAGATTTCTGAGTTCTGTCTTGGGCAATTGTTTTTCCTCTGGCTTGACTTCTGCCTTGGCCTATTTGACCTTGCTTTTGGCTCAGATTATCTTCAACTTTCAGAGCCATCTGATAATAATCTTCCACATTTCAAAGGGTCATGATGTTCATCTCGTCTTGAATGTCATATCTCAGACCATTCATGTACCTGGCAACCTTTTCATCATCGCTTTCCCGATGACCTGCCCTGATGTTTATCTTGTAGAATTCTTCAGTGTATTCCTTCATTGACATCAGCTTCTGTCTCAAATTCTGCATCCTCTGAAACAAAGTGATTTGGTAATCCTTGGGTATGAATTTTTCTTTCATCTGTGCAACCATTCTATCCCAGCTCTTGATTTTCTACTTTCCTTTGCAGCGCATGTCAGCATATAATTCATCCCACCATAGTGTTGCATGCCCTTTAAGTTTGGTGATGGCATGTTTGACTTTCTTATCTTCCTCGACATCCTCATAGTTGAAATATTTATCCAGATCTCTAATCTAGTCTAGAAGCTCTTCAACATACAAGTTTCCCTCATACATGGGAATGTCCATTTTTTCTCTGGCACCTATCCTCGCAACAACTCTGAATAGGCATTCGTCTACAACATCTTCGACCACAAATTCTCCTTCATATCCAGCTTCATTTTAACTTTCAGCTTTGTTGATATCCCCAACGTCAACTGTGCGCCTCTGTGTTGTCTCCATGGCATCAAGCCTGGCACATAGTTCACGCATTTCCCTCTCCACTACTGGATCAAGAATTGGCTTGTCTCTTCTTCTCGACGGCATGGCTAGAAATGTTTATCTTTTCTCTGCTACAGAAAGCAAATAAATATTTCTATGCTCTGATACCACTTGACACAGACCCTTGAACCCTCAGGTCGAGATCCACGCAGGATTGTTCTAAATCTTCCCTCCTGAGTCTGATTGACTCTTTGATTTCCTCACAGAGAAACACACACACACACACACACACACACAATGGTGTTCCTCTACAGGTCCTTATGAGTGTTCCCACGTGATCAAACACAAGGCGTCACCTAAGTCTCCTTGACGACAATAAAGTCACGCCCTTCGCTAATTTAGGACTTCGGGTTTCGCGATATTGCGATTTCCATTGTCGAGGTTTCTGGCCCTTTAACCCATCGAAAAACCAAAATGACGAAACCTGAAATGTCTGGTCGCATCCTCCTCCATGCCTGTATTGCGTTTCGCGACTTTAGGAATTCCAGAGCAAGGAACCCTGATCCCTTGTCTTCTAAGGTGCCTAAATGCCAAATCTCGATGTGTTCAGCAAAGGTTGGTTTCCCAATGGACTTTTTACTTCATCGAGGTTTTGGGCTTTGCAATTTCGTGAATCCTAATGCAAGGCTCCTAGCTCTTCAACCTACAAAACCCCGAACTGGTCGATGGGTATTGACACTACCTGGAAATGAGTATGTGGCACCTGTCACTCTTCTCAGATTTTGGGACTTGAACCAGCCTTCGACTGTCGTCCCCCTACCACTTTGAAACCCCAAATTTTGAAATGGCGCCTTCTATGAAATCAACGATTGATAGCCTCCCTTTAGATCCAACAACCCACGTTATTTTAGGCTTTCGGGTATTGGGAGTTCGAAACTCTTGACCCCAAAACACTTATCACCACAATCCTCAAATTCTCAAACCCAGAAACAATGAAATGCTGAAACACCACTTCACAATATTTTGCATTTCGGGAGTTCTCCATAGATAATTCCAACCACTTGTTCCTTCCTTGAAGACTTTTGTGAAATGAACCAGTGTTCCTCGTCTGAACTTGGTTTCTCCAAAGCAATTCCACTATGTCTCTCTTTGAAGTGTTTCAATCTATGTCTTCCTTTGAAGTGTTCAAAGGTGTTATCCCTCTTGATCTTTCACTTGTAAACTCAAGTCTCTAGAAAGACTCTTGCACGCACTCCTTGCGACAATCTTTCAAATACTTCTGGGTATTTGATCTCTTTGACTCTGTGCACTCTCGGAAACAACATTCCTTCACTCTTCAACCTTAGTTGATGAATTCCAAGGCTTCAAATAGCCTGCACACACCTTGCACAGTTTCTATGTTTCACCTACACTTATGCTGAAATGAGAACAACAGTATTCCTCCTGAGATTTCTGAGATAAAACTCAGAACTCTTGTCAATGCACCCCTTGCGGACGTTTCACTGCACTCCTTGCAGGAACTTCTCTCAGGATGAGAAACAATTGAAACTCATTCTTCTCTCTCAGACTTCATACATTCAACCTGAAATCATACATTCAACACAAAATAACAACAAATGCATAACAGAGAGAATAAAACAACTGTAAGCATACCATTCAGCATATGTAAACAGTAAACATCATAACACCATGAAATCTGAGTCAAAGCTTCATATATTAACTCAAATACTCATGTACATGGGTTCTTCTCTACAACTCTCTGCTATAACTCTCGATGATAATAATGTTCATCCTCATACAATGATACAATGGCGAGGGTGTCTATATTCGTTTTTTCCCTCATGCTCTTCTAAATGTCTAATCTATAATTCAAATCTACCTACTTTCATTAACTGGGCTTAAATGCCTTTTACATTGACAGATAAGAGAAAATCACTCACGATTTGTTTACAACAACTAGTCATAAATGCAAGTACGCTTCTAGCTATTACATTTATATCCGCTTCTTAATCTTTCAAAACATTTCAAAATGTGAAAAATGTGCTGGCGCTTTTCCTAGCTAGCTTCCGCATCCATGCTTTCTTGGCTGATGACGATGCTCCTGCATCAGGATCCTCCTCAGATTCCTCCTTCACCTCCATCATCACCTCCTTCTTCTCCTTCTTCTTCAAGTTCAAGTTCTAAATCCAATGCAAAGAAACATGTTCATAAACATAAAAATGAAATGCCATTTTTAAAACTTGATGTTAAATTTGAGTTACCCATATATGATGGTGAAGTTAATGCAGAGAGACTTGACAATTGGGTCAGGGAGATGGAGGTTTACTGCAGTGTTCAACAGATCAAAGATGAGGCCACACAAAATCAAGTTGGCATCTTTGAGACTTGCAAGCACAACTCTCATCTGGTGGCAAAGTAAGTTTCAAAACAGAGCGCAATAAGTGGGTAATGTATTTCCATCATGGAAAAGTTTCGTTTATGCACTTAGGAAGAAATTCTATCCTTTGGTTTATAAAGAAAAATCATTAATTGAATCACAAGATTTAAAACTAAGAAAAGGACAAATAGTGCAAGAGTATACATATGGCTTTCGAAAAATGGCATTGATGTTAGATGTCCCTTTACATACACAAAAAACCCTTATGAAGTATATAGGAGGTTTACCTGCACATATTAGAAACATTGTATTCATGTTTGGACCCTCTAACCTTGATGAGGTTTTAGTTCAAGAGACATACATTGAAGCAGGAAAAATAGGTGTTGGTGTATTAGGGGAATCATCGTCAAGGAAAGAGGACAAGTGG
The DNA here is from genome assembly GCA_010110895.2 of Picea sitchensis. Lineage (NCBI taxonomy): Eukaryota > Viridiplantae > Streptophyta > Pinopsida > Pinales > Pinaceae > Picea > Picea sitchensis. The sequence goes on along the minus strand of SNQJ01S0038037.1, from coordinate 34,602 downwards.
AAGTGGCATGGAAATATGTCAAATGTAGTGAAGATAATCCCTCTTGCAAGAATTGCAAGAAAGAGGGCCATGATGAGGACCGTTGTTGGCAGTTGCATCCCGAGAAGAGGCCAAAGTGGTTCAAGGAAAATAAATGGAGGCAAACAATTGCAACAAAAACATGATTGATAGACTTGGGATTGGATTCAGGTGATGAATCAAAGGTCTCATTGGTTGGTATGAAAGGTAAAATTGGTGAAGGAATTGATTGTAGAAGTAACTTGTTTCATATAAGGACCATCATGCGACACACTAAGATAGACACATTAATCGATAATGGATCTCAATCTAATCTAATTTCAAAGGAATTGGTTAAGCAATTGGGGTTAAAAACACAAGTACATCATAAGCCTTACACACTTAAATGGATAAGAAACCATCATCAAATGCACATAACAAAGTAGTGCACAATCAAATTTGCAATTTCATCTAATTATGTGGACGAGGTAACATGTGATGTAGTGCCACTAAGTGAACGTGGAATGGTCTTAGGTAGTCCATACTTGTTTGATCGTAAAGTAATCTTCTACAGGACAAAGAATCAATATCAATTAAACAAAGAAGGTCAAGATTATGTGGTTCATTCTCATCATGTTAAAGAAAATAAAACACTTCAAAATATGGAACAATTAAAGAAGTCAGTTCAAGAAAGAAACAAACCAATAATTGTTTCAAATGAAGTAATCGATCTTAAGCAAGAATAGGAAATGATTGTTGAATGGAAAATCAATCATAGTTTGCTTCAAGATAAGCTCATGTCGTGAAAATATTACAAGTATATCAACTAATTTGCAGTCATATTTTTTATGCTATCATTAGTAATGTTATCTACATGGATGATAGTGGCATCAATAAGATGTGACAGGGTTCAAATGGCTAACAATATGCTGTCACTTGTCATGATTGTGTTACAGTTGATCTTGATGAGACAAGTGCATGGGACAAAGTTCAAAGACAAAGGATAAGCTAGGTGGCCTATCCTGAGCTTGTTGACTAGTCAGTAACCTTTTGGGGACCAAAAGGTCCTTTAGTGGGGAGGTGTGAGCTAGATTCAGATGCAGGAACTTGATGGGGCTTAGAAAAGCCTAAAAATCAATGTTCTCAGAATGGCTTCAAAACAGACACGTGCATAGGCCTCGTCAATACGAACCCAACACAACTTGAATGAGCTCAAATAGATGTAATATGATCCTGATATCGCATTCTGTTCATTTTCCCAAACATGTAATAATTCAACAGGTCAACATGCAAACAAAAGTCAATGCTGACGTTAGCATGACATCATGATGATGTCATGAAGCTGACGTATCATTGAGACACATGGAAGCAGAACAATAGGTTGACTAGGCAGATGAAAGATCCATTCAGATGTTGACAAGTGACACTTTTCAGGAAAATGAAGAGGTGCCATGTGGCCTAGACATGGGCTTCCACATGGCACCCTATCATTTGATAGGTTGGTTAAAATTTTTGGAGCTCATAGGATTCGAACCCATGACCTGTTGGTAGAGAAAACACCTTGGGAAAGCTCATATTACCAACACGCCACGTTTTGGTGCTTGTTATTACAACCCACCATATAATATAAAATGTGTTAATGTGAAGCGAAGGCGGAAAGGGGGAATGGGGCTAAGCCCCAGCCCGCAGATTCATCCTACCCATAGCACTAGCTGCCAATCGACACATGCTCCACTAAACATTCAACAAAAGGCACCAAGATTTGGGTTGTAACCACCAACACCTGTATGCCATGCATTTCGGGGCTGTAACCAACACCTAAGTGCACTCCTTTAGGGCGCGGTCTTATCCAGATGCACCATATGACCTTTGTATGTGGGATAGGGGCCAACGCATAGCCCTTTAGGCTGGCTCTTGGCCACATATATGCCATGCGACCCTAATTTTATGCACTCACCCAAACCCTTTGGAATATTTTTGATTTTTTGTTGCATAATGTGGGTTTTTACCATATTATAGTGATTTTAGGCATGTTATTGAATATGTTTGGCCAATATTGGGGGATATTGGGCCCTTTTTGAAGCCAGATCTTGGGAGGAAGTTGAGACATGGTTACCAACTCCAGATATATATAAACCAAGCCTTATTGAGGCCATAGGAGGGGATTCAAAGTAGATTTATGCTGAAGGAAAGCCAAGACAAAGCCATTTTTGTGCAGGGAAGCTATTGAGGAGCACACCTTTGTGAGCCATTTCTGGGAGCTTCGATCATCCATTTTGAGTGTCATTTCTTCTGTTGGGTTCTTAATACATAGGAGAACAAGACCAGATCAGTTTTGTAAACTTTTGGCACTACTGTGATGTACTTATTGAGCTTTGAACAAAAATAAGAAAGCTTCACCCACTGAGACAAAGGCCTAGAGACGTAGGCGAGATTGCCGAATTCTGTTATCACATTGGTGTTATGGTTTGTTGTTGTTTATTGCTTCATTTCAGTTATGTACATGTTTATATGGCTGTGATATATTCTCATATCTTCTTCCTCTTTCATTAATCTTCCTAATTGGTTAATCAATACATGCATAATAACTCAACCATAGTCATGTAAAAGATCATTTCAGATTAAGTATATAAACAAGTAAGGATCTGTAGAACTTCTAGATTTAGGGAGTTATGATATGATGGGTGAATGATGAGTTGTATCTTCATGTCAAGGGCCTAGGAACTGACATTGTTCAAGTTTCTAGTGGTCTCTAGAAAATATATAATCTCTCACAAGCCTCCTCCAAGGAACTATATAAAAAGGAAAAGTCTTGGGAAAGAGGAGGAGAAATCATCAATATTATTATGTTGTCCAACTGCAGAGGTACTTATTCCATCCATCACATCCAAAAGTGAGAGGTGCCTAGCCTAACTAAGAATTTATAGGGGGAGCAAGGGGCAAGGATTTAAATAAATATTCATCTTGATCAAGGTATGATATTGTATGCATTCTCTATGTTTTAATATATAGATTATTGGTTTTCCTCCATATCATTTTTATTAAATTCATAAATGTTTAGATCTGATTCATTCTATTATAGATCTACTTAGAATCAAATTAGATATAGGATTATAATCCCAAGTAGAGAGGTAGAGAGGTATTGAATGTCGTTTGTATGCAGGAACAAGGTTATGGATCTTGGAGCTGGATTTTCAAGTTTGCAACAACCATGATTTACGAAGGAAAACATACAAATAGATGTATGCAAATTCACCCCTCCTTAGGATAATAATGAATCCATGTGTTTGAGTATATATCTAAGGAAACCATAGGAGTCTAAATCTTCTTTGGTATAGGATAACTAGGCTAATCCTAGGGAGGTATTTCTGATCATTAAGTGAATTTAATCCTTGTGAGATTTTATCCCATTAAAAAATTGGTGACCATACTAGGGAGAGCCTTTTCTTTCTTGCTTGGCTCTCTTAAGGAGTTTTTCCTCTAAAAGAGGGACGCGACCTTCAGTTAAATTATATAAATTTCTATGTTGAAAGTGAAGGAAATAAATTCATATTTGGATTCCTCTCGAAAAGTTATCCAATTTAAAAAAAAAAATCATCCATATCAGTGTTCGGAAAGCAAAGTTATCGCTGATTTAAAATCAACTATTTTGTAGATTCTCTGTGATGGTAGCATGGACTGTTTGGATAATATTTTTTGATAGATAATTCATATTGGATCCAATCCAAATCCATTAGATACATGATTTTCATAGATTTATTTTGATATATTATATCATGTGTTTCTTGTAAATACATAGTGCACCTCATCCCCTGCAAATTTCCGCTCCCAAATTCTAGGTCTCCATGAGATTTTTCATTTTTATTTTTTCAAATTTTGGGTGTGATCTTAGTAGAGACATTAGAGTGGGATGATATGGCCTCATTTCTAGTTTCCTATAGTCCCTTTGATATCTAATTGTTTTTTTTTTTCTTTTGCAATTGAATTTCTTACTTAGATAAGAAATCTTTGCATTACAATTTGGGCTCATCATTATAGATCCAAGGAAGAAAAACCAAGAACCCCATGCTGATGGTGTGGTTGTTTTTATTTCACATGCCTCTATAAACCAGTTAGTTGATCAGATGTGTCAAATTTCCATTAAGTCACACTCGTTATATTTTGGTACCATTTCTCAAAATGCTACAATCCCTACTCATACCCTCGAGGTGAATTCAGTGCATTCCACACAATTGAAGAATCCTCAAAAATCTAGGGGGAAGAAGAAAATGAACAAAATGAAAAATTCTAATTCTAAGAAAGGGACTACCTCCACCCAAAACACTAAGGAAGGAGGCACTAAGGAGAAAAAGAAGACTCATTTTCCCTACACTATTTGTGGGGATGACCACCCTACTCACTATTGTCCTCAGAAGGATGAGGTCCATATATTTTTGTCAAAAAAATAGATCCCCTAGTAGCATGTTGTCTTAACCCATCCTTTTTCCCCTCAACCACAAAACATGGTTTCCAAAAATCCTTATCCTCTATAAGGGGGCATGGCAGATACCCCTCATCATGAGGGGATTCCTTGAATGTTTCCATTTTAATGTGTGACCAAACAATCAATTTGCAGATTTGGGCCAAAAACTATGATATTTTTTAGCCTTCTCATGTTGCGCTAGAAACAACATCTGATTCCCATCCTGGTGGATCTCTTTAGATTGGGAAGCCATTTTTGATGCACCTGTTCACCCCCCCAAGGGAATTCTTCAATGTATAATGCATAATCCCAAGACATGGGCCACCCACACCTATAATATTGTGGAAGACTTGACCCAGGCACCTTGTGCCATGCATGCTCTTGAAGTACTCCAAATATTCCCCACATAGAAAAAATCCTTGTTTTCATATATAGGTGAAGTTGATCCCTAAGAGTCGATTTTGATGACCTTTGATTCTACTCAGGTTACTCATAGGATCTCCCATCAAGTTTTCTTTCATATCATAGTATGATATATGGGGAAAAACATCTACTGAATGGTGGTGGATGAAGGGGCCTCAACTTGCATAATGTTTGTCTCTTGTTGAAAGGTCCTTGACTCTCCTAATATTTACATGTCTGCAACACTATTGAAATCATTCGATGGACACATGTTCCAACCCCATGGAACAATCACCTCCTTACCCATCGAGTTAGGTGGTAAGATTGTCTTTGTTGATGTGGAGGTTGTCAATGCATCTCTTGAGAACAATTTTCTACTCATGCGTACTTGCTTCTATGATATTACTGTCATTGTTTCATTGGTCTTTAGGGTTTTATGCTTCCCTCATCAAGGGAGAATCATGACAAACGATCAACTTTCATACTATACCCCAGATCTTGGATCTAATGTAAGGTAAAATGTACCCTTTGTCAGTGATACTCAACAATATTATGAGTGTTGGTGTGGGTTTGTTTAAATATCTTTCACTCATGGTAATATTTCCCCTTCCCCCGCCACCTCTTGTTGTGAACATTACTCCTATAAACATGATCTCATTGCTTACTAGTGGATTTCTTTGGTATGTTGATCCTTTGGTGTTACCTTGTCTCGAGGAGGTTGAATCTTATGGAGCTTCCCTACCGCCCACTGTGGTCGAGATTGTTGATCCGAAAATCCCATCAACATCATCTGATACTAGTCAACACCTCCATCCTCATATGGAGTGTGATCTACCTACTCCGCATGAACGAGTTGTTGTCTCTCTCTACGTTCACATGATTTCCTAGATACTAAGTTTCCTTCAGAAGAGGCCATATTGGAAGTCATGGATTCCTTAGAAAATACAAAGGATGATATGATGCATCCTGTTGTCGCAAGAGTTGGTTCTAGGCTATAATAGAGCCAAGCCTTAACACATTTTAAATGAAAAAATAAGTTATCACTCAGAACTTGATTTGGGTTGTGTGCAAGTAAATTTCGAGATAACCACGAACCACTTTTGATTAGAAGTTTCCCCTTCCAACCTGAGAGGGATCTCTCGAATATATGTTACGATAGGATGTTCAATAAGCTTAACAGTGGTAGATCTGTGGGTAACATAAAGTTTTGATGTTTTTAGGGTTGATGGGTTGGACCAGAAAGTAGTCCATTGGGCATGGATTCAAATGATCAAGCAAGTAATAAGAGTGTTTCAGCAATGGAAATCCATGGAGCAGAGGCGAGGTAGAATTTGATTACGAAGAGAAGGATTTATAAAAGTATGGCAGCAGAATAAAGAGAAAACATATTAATACACAAGGAGAACTTAGTGATGAGTGAATTCCAAGCATAAATCAGTGGAAAGAGATGGTTGGGACATAGCACCAACAAAGGATTAATTCTGAACCTTGATCTCTGTAAGAAACAACCTATAACCAATCTGGAACAAAGCTTCTAACCGAGGATGAATTCTATTACAAAACAATTACAAATTGAGAAGAAAAGATAGATGGAGTGATATTGAAACTAAGAAAATGGACAAACTTTGCAAGCAACATCAGAATAATATCTAATATGGATAAAACATGCTTCTGCAATCTTTTATTAAACTGAAAATGAAAGCTGTAGCCCAGGAGTACTACTCCTGTCTCTTTTGTTGGATCATGTTGTCATTGATTCCAATGGTTTGATTATTTGGGAGATTATTGGATCATATGTCATTGATGTAAATGGTTTGATTGATTGATGTCATTGGTTGATGTCAAGTAATTGATTGATTGATGATTGATGAACAATGCATATGCATTGATGAGAATGATAGATGTCCAAGTGGAAACCAATTGATAAAGATGGATCATTGATATGATGCCCTTGATGAGAATGATATATGTCCAAGTGGAAACCAATTGATAAAGGTGGATCATTAATATGATGCCCTTTATGAGAATGATAGATGTCCAAGTGGAAACCAATTGATAAATATGGATCATTGATATGATGCATTGATGAATATGGATCAATGAGTTGTCATTGATACATGATGCATAGTTGATATATATAATGCAATGGTGAATTGATGAAAAGATGAATCATTATTGTCTTATCATGGTTGATAAGGTGCACAAATGGATGAACTCCAAAGTGGTCCCCTTATGGTGAAATCCCTCACAGGAAGACTCTTTACGGATTGAGTTATCCTAGAAAAATGGTTGGAGGACCCATGCTTGCATGTGGATTAATGAGATGAAAATAAATGAAGTTGTTGGTGAAACTATCCTAGATGGATAGTGCTTGACATGCCATTTCCGGTGGTATGTGGAATGTCACATAACTCCTCACGGTTTGAGAGTTATGGATCTACAAAGTTGAAGAACCCCCATATGATGGCTTGAAGCCCCAAAAGGTCAAAGAAGTCAAAGTGCTTGAAAAGAAGAAATCATTATTTAAATGATAAAGTAAAGTGACAAAATCAAGAAAAATTATGTAAATGATAAAATGAAGAGACAAAATCAAGAAGGAATATTTCAATGATAAAGTATTGGAGAACTTTATATTCATGGAAAGTGGTTAACCCTAAAATAAGAAAAATAGGTTAAGTGACCTAGAAATGGGTTAAGTAACCAAAAAATGGGTTAAGTGACCTAGAATATGAAAGTATAAATAAGAAGCTAGGATCTCTTGTAAAAAGTACATTTGGTGAGAATCCTTTTTGTGGATCAATGGAGAGCTTCTTGTGAATATATTTTGGAGTATTGATGGAGAGATTCTTGTGAGAACATCTTATTGATGTGGATATCTTGAGAATGATTGAAGATCTATTCTGAGGAAGAGAGTGAGAAGAGGATCTCATGGACGCATCAAAGTTTCGGCAATGTGGGAGATCTTGATGAAAAAATTCTCGGATTCATAGAAAACCCTACTTTCTGATGCCCACGCGGGCTGTCTGTGTATATGGTGCATGTACATGCAGGTTGGTTGTGTATAGGGTGAGTGTAAACGTGGGCTGACTGTGTACAGGGAGCGTGGAGTGGATAAAATCATGGAGATTTGTGTTTGAGCAGGTGCCAAGCTCTTGGATGATGAGGCAGGTTCCAGATCTACATTCTATGGCCTCAGATCTATCACTGAGACATCGGTATAGTTACATTATTGTCTTGATGGATACTATTGTCTTGATGTGTTATGAATTATTAGGAAATTATTGCTATGGCTTCTATGATGTGGTTCAGTTTGGTTGATTTGGTTGATGGAGTGAGAAACACTCTTGTGATTCAGTAGTGACATGATTGCTATGGTATACTAGTTGTTTATACATGATTGAGATAACATTCATATTGATTTGTTGTGGAGCACGAGCAAGCTATTGGAGAGCTTGGATGTGTTGTGACTGGATGGGGGTCAGTTTGGATAGTGGAAGATAGAAGAGAAAGTGATTGCAGGTTGCAAAGGATCTGGGCATGTGAAGAAAAGAAAAACCCTAGTTTCTCAGAAACATACACTTGTTGCATTATACACTGGCCACGTGCACACGCGGCTGTAGTGAGTCAAGGCACGTGCACACGTGGGTTGCACTACTGACAGGTCGCGTACCTATTGATAGATTGACATCTATTGAGGATTGTTGCCTCATCTCAATTGATGCTGAGGGTGTAATATGAGTCTTTCATTATAGGGTAGGTTCTCTTACATATTTGTACTCTATTCAGTTGTTGCTAATAAACCCCAAGGATTGTAGTCCGTAATAAAAAAGAAATTGTACATACATCTTGTGTTATTTGTGTTCATTATGGTGATGAATTGTTGATGATATATAGCTGATATATGTTTCTTATATGTGCTCACATATAACTTGTTATAAATGACAACAATGGGTAATGAATAAATGTTGAATGCTAATTGATGAGTTTTTGTGCAAGAGGGAAATTTTGGGAAAAAGAGCCCCACACTCATTCACCCCCCCCTCGTGCAAGAGGGAAATTTTGGGAAAAAGAGCCCCACACTCATTCACCCCCTCTAAGTGTGGTAGGTGTGTCCAACATTCCCTTTATTTTACACAAATATTTCTCATATATGTATTGATTTCGAAATCCTCTCTAATCTAAAAGATAACAAAAGTTACAACCAATTCTTGAAACTTTCTGCCATAGAAAATGGGCCAAACTGTTGAAAACTAGGGCTACGGTTATGGCTATGTATATCTCGAATCATGACATATGTGTATAAACTGAAAGATGTTTTTTTCATCTATTTATTCTTAGAAAAAACCTCTCTCAGTTCCTTGAGACCCCTTTTCATTTTCCCCAAATTTGCATTTAACAAACATGTGTCAAAACAGGAAAATATGAAAACCGAAAATTAGGGCTCAGAGATGGATTCAATTCTCCCCATATGTGAAACCTATAGTAAAAATTAAAGAGGTTAATGATATATGATGTGTTAGGCACAAAATACTCCAACCATTTCTCAAAATTATACTCCAGTCTCTCAGAATCCTCATTTGAAAATGATGACTCAACATAGTAAAAAACACCACATTTCTGAAAACGAACCTCATCTTGCGGGGGAATTTTGACTACCTTACCAAACTCAAAATGAAATTATGAATAAACCAATGGAAATATTAGGATTTTAAAATGTCAATCGACTATTCGAACGTGAAAAACGACCTCTCCAGGACTGAGAAAATTGTGTTTTTCTAAAGTAGTTTTGCATATAACTGGAGTCTCGATTTCGAGTTTTCGGAATTCGGGGAATCAAAGCAGTGGTTATTAAAATCTCCACGTATTCCAAATCCCTGAAATAGATTTAGGATTTTACATTGCACTCTTTCGGGCCTTCGGGTTTTGGGTATCATGTCCTCAAGAGTTATGACATGCAAAGAATTCCGAATCATGAAATCGCGATGCGATTAATTAGACGATAATAATTTGTTTTAATCTCTTAGTTAATCACGATTAGCAATTAATATTTAAACTTTCGTGGATTTAAGTGCCGGAACTTCGATAATAATTGACGTGAGAAATACCGAATCGCGAAATTGCGATGAGATTCATTAACGTTAATCCTTCTTAATATTTATTTGACTCGGATTATCCTTTAATACTTTAGTGAATTCAAGGATCGGGGATGTAGTTATTAAAATATCTACGTCAACCAAATCCCCGATGACAAAAAAAACCTGAACTCGTGAGATTTTTCTCCATGTGGCTTAATGCTCAGTGTATGTGGTCATTCCACTGCCAATGCTTCCATTCATTCTCCTTGTGACTCAACACTCAAACATATGGTACATTTATTTGATTCTCACATGAACCCTTTCTTTGGATTTTTCGTGAGTTGGCTTGTGACTGTTATACTGCTGTGGCATTTGGGGTTGATTTCAGCGTTATTTGACTGAAGATGACAGGTAGAGAACATTCAGTGATGCGCATGACAGACAAATGGTCATTTTCTCATATCTACACTTTCGGTAGTTAAACACTATAAATGTTTTCTCTCCTAAGTTACCGAAAGCCAAAATTTCAATATTTTTACAACAGAGGCTCCATCTAGGGATGGTGCTTTCTTGCAAAGAACCAAGAATAGTATACCACATGCCTTCATCCATTGGGTGACCTTAAATCATCCTTATCAAACTCTGAACTCTGTCACTTTACTTGCACCTTTCCAAAACAAAAAACCGCTTATGCATTCATTGGGCCGTGGAATCATAATGTCTTAAATCAAAACCATACAGGATGCCAAACTGAACTGGAAACGTACTTAAAACCACTTTTGTACTATAATTCTCAAATTCAAGCTTATTTATATACATTACCTACTCTAATTGATATCACTATTTTTTTTCAAGTATAGGAAAAATTCCAAATCAACCAAGCGAGTATCTGACTAACAAACTTAATTATACTTCCATGTTTGATCAAAAGGATGACAGGAGCAACTACAAATTTCAAAACATGCCCTGGGAGAAGGTACTTACAGTTTTGAAATTTAGACTTCAAGAAGTCGGAAATAAAAAATTCAGTCCCCCATTTTGACTCCATATAAACTGCTACTGGATCATAAAAATCACATAGAAATACCTCATTTTGCTGTTGTTCCAATTGACTGAAATGTTGTTGCTTGCTTTGTTTACTGATCTGAATGTTAAATGTGGACTTCTCTTTGCTGGGGAAACATGCATGATCAACTGTTGATCTAAACATGTCTGCTCTCTTTCATCATATCCCTGTAATCTAAATTCATCACTATGATATGCTGGCCTATTACAATTAACAATATTTAAGAGAGAAGAAGAGAAATGTTCTTCATTTCCTACATTACTGTCCTTATTGTTGGACACACCTACCACACTTAGAGGGGGGGTGAATGAGTGTGGGGCTCTTTTTCCCAAAACTTCCCTCTTGCACAAAAACTCATCAATTAGCATTCAACATTTATTCATTACCCATTGTTGTCATTTATAACTAGTTA